>JABFFG010000022.1:0-12889 GCA_013623685.1 Fusarium transvaalense
CTCTATATCTGCCTTCGCTATATAATAAGGTATATATAGAGGACCTTAATAATAAAGAAAGTTATTTTAGACTATATGCTATTGCCCCTAGTGGGAACCCCTTCTTAGAGTACTTAGAATAGTGTTGTATCTATCTAGACTAGTAGTGCTGATTGCCAAATTCACTAAGAGGCCTTCTCTCTGTCCTTGAATTGATACCGCTTGAAACTGAGGTTCCTTCAATGGCGTTGAAACATATAGGATCACGAAGACTGAAGAACAAGAGTTCATTGGAGATAGAACACAGTTATGATGAAAATAGCACATGTATCTTATAGATAGTGATGTAATTTGAAGTTGATACGTACATACAGACAGCTATACATATGCCGATCACTTGAATCCACTACATCCAACATACTTGTATAAGAGAGATCGCTCACCGCAAGGGTCCAATGTCAATGCAAGTGAAGCTTCATATCCAGTCACACTTGATTCCTGGCATGTACTTTTCGCCATCGCATTCTGAGATCTCACCCCACTCGGGGTACTGCAAGCAACTAATATCCGAGGGGCCATTTTCACATGTTCCAGCTATGGAGTATAACGAAAGTTTGTTTTCCTGCATTCACCGCTCACAAGAAATAGTTAAACAGAGCCTCACTTTCAATGAAAGGTATAGGGAAGAAGTAATTAAATATCCCAAACTGGTACTGCTCGTTACCTTTCCTTTTTGAAAGCGCAACCTCCACGATCCTATTTCTGAACCTCCTCCAACAATGTCTTGGCTGCCAATTTCCCCAGATTATTTGAGGCCAACGGAGAATCCCCAGTAAGCAGTAAACGATCGCGATGGCATTCCCCAGTAATGTCTTTATTTATGGGCGTAACCCCAAGCTTCTTGAGTCGCTCTCCAACCACCCATTCCATCTTTCCAGGGATATAGCCCATGTCTATGTTGGCACCCTCGTCCAATGAATCAGGGAAGACGTCAACGCTGTAACCATCGTAGATAAACTTGGAACCCTCTGGCTTTCCAATATCGGCCGCGAGAATGCTGGCTGGGCCGTGGCAGAGGGTGATCAAAAAGCGATTGTTGGCGTGAGCCCAGCGAAGTACATCACCGACTGTCTTGCTGAAAGGTATGCCGTTGAGAGCACCGTGACCACCTGGAATGAAGACTGCGAGGTAAGGAGTCTCTTCCGTGAAGCCTTTGCCGTCTTTACCATGCCAGACTTCAGACAAGGTAAGCGGATTGCGCAGCTTCTGCTTGTACTTGTCGTAGATCTCCTTAACAGCTTTATCTTCCTTTGGAAACGCCCACATTTCAAGCTTCACAGGGTCTCCTGAGAGCGTGGCTACATCGACATCGAATCCGGCGGCGTCAAGGTGGTATATGGGTAGCAGCATCTCTACAGGATGGTTGCCAGTGGAGAAAAGCTTGCCATCTGCCATTTTGAGGTAACGCTCCTGTGTGCCGATCATGAGAACTTTCCACTTTCCGCCGGTGTATTTGTTTGGATAGTCGGCTCCATCGAAGTCTGTTTTAGCAGAAACGTACTGCGTGAGAGAGTAAGGTGAAGGGAAGTAGGCGTCATCTTCTGCCAAGTCGCGGACCGGTGCTTTGTCGTTTTGGTCTCCCATTATGTAGGTGCGATGCAAAGGAAGTTTAGTAAAGAGGTGAAAGCAATACAAATTGTTTCAAAAGTACAGGTATTGATAGGACTTCTTATAGCCGATGACATACAAATTAAAATCTGAAGGACGATGTTCTTGCAGTCAGAGAGGCGGGACAATGTAATCTTATAGACATCGGGATACTTCAACTGAGGGGTCATTAAGGTTTGGTGTAATTGCACCTGAATCCCACAGCAAATCAGCAGCTCGTTTCATAGTGACTTGAACTTTTAGCTTCATGGATGATTGGATCTTCCGCATAACGTTACAGCTTAACAACACAAGCTCTTACGGGACTGGAGTGTCACTGTGTCAAACATCAGTCAGACTAGCCCCTGATGCGTCATTGTGACGTTCACAAATGAGGAATCCATTTACTTTCCTCTTCCTAGTAACATATGAGACTCATTGTATCTATAAGCCGTCTTTACATATCGCGACCCAACTGCCACTCCATCCTCATCCTCAAAGTCCCGCGCGTCACCATACTCCGCGTTAGCCTCATTCAGGTACGTCAGACAAGTCTCAACTAGCTTACTATCAACATCACCCATAGTAACCCTAAGTTCAGTCCGGCTCAAGTGGATCGATCAACTGAGCTTTGATGACTTCCGGGCTAAACGTCTCCGAGTCAACGTGGCCGGTCCGTAACCTATCGTATATCTGTGAATTGCTGTCACTGTCGTATTGGACGAGTGGTTGCCTTTGTCCAATTCCAAGACGGCAGACATCTATATTCATCGCTATAAGACATTTTAGTATTCAGTAGCGTATAATTACTTATATCGTTCTTTTATTTATTTATTTCTTTATTTATATTTATCTATTCTTTACTGAACTTTTACCTGAGACTATTATTTAATGCTTATTCATTTTCTTATAATTCTTGAAAGCATTTTATAAAATAGGAAGCTATAGCATCCAAACCGTGCACTGGTCAATGACAACACAAGTATCATAACTCTCACCTTGTCCACCAGCTCGAAAAAGACATGGCTGCAGCATGAATCTTACGTTCCTAGATGAAGGACTTCGTGATGCCCGTTGCATTGTCCCTTCATCAAATACCACGTTGTACCGACCAGAGGGCGGTTCGTGAATGATATACCGACTTGCCTGACCGGAGAGACTGAAATCGATTTTAACAGCTTTCTCAATCAAAACTCGCAAGTCCCTTCGATACGTGTCGGATCTGCTAAACATTCCATAGCGACAGGAGGCGAAGTACTCTTCGAACTCTTGGACTACATGACGAACTTGGTGGTCGTGATGATCATTAGGTTGTATAGTTGCTATCAGGTTGGCTGTAAGAGCACCCCACTGATGAAACAGGGGAACAAACTGTTCCGCATTCTGCTTCGTGTGGCCTTGAGAGAATTCATTGACTATAGAGTCGTTAGTTCCAGAATTGCTTACACGGAATTAAAAGTCTTTCTCACCGAGTCTCCGTAGTGTCTTCTGATAGTAACCGGCCCAATGTATAGAACAATGGCCCTCGAGGCCCCCAAATACCAGGCTGCAGAGGGCATACCAGATAGCAGCCTCGATAATGGCAGGGCCTGACCTCTTATCCTTGACGACCTGTTGATAGCTGGGCGTTATTCCTGCAAGCCAGCGTCCATTTTCCTTTGCCCAAGTCTCAAGTCTGCTCGTGCTTACTTTGTCAAAGTGGCTGGTCACGAAACTTTTGACCTCGTATGCTAGGTTCTTCCAGTCTTTGAGCAGCTCACTCTCTGGTAGGCTGAGAGGCGTGCCAGCTGTAATATTGACATTCTTGCTAGCTGCCTCGATGGTGCGATTCTTCCAGTAAGCAATCTCCTGCTCGTGATCCTGAACTTGTTGAGACAGAGCCTCTCTTTGGGAATTTAGATCATCTACGATGGTCTGTTGCTGGCTGAGAACGAGCTTGAGATTGTCTTGTGCATCAGAACTGCTTTCGACCTTGTGCGGTATTACAGGTGGAGTTTGGTGAGGTGGGGGAATAGGCGGCAGTTCTTTTGACTCTTCTAACTCAGGCCTTCGTGGTGTATGACACATGTTGTTGTCAGGATCTTCATTTGGCAGCTGTAATGAAGGACTGGAAACAGCGGATCGTATCTGGTACATGACGGGTTGGTCTCGATCATGATGCTCAACTGGGGATGGATGTCCATTGATGGTAGTGTCTGTGGTAGGCTGGCCTGCCTGCCCGACTGGGCTCGTAGGTCTTCGAAATCCATTGGATCGGACTAATTCCATAGAGTTTTGAATAGAATCGGTTGAGCCTCTCTCAAAGCCTTGACGGTCTGTTTCAATAATGTCCATAATGGACTGCTGCTTCAACGCTGATTTGCCCTTGTTTATCGCACTTTTGATGAATGCTTGAGGGCTGTGCCTTTTTCTTTGCTCGTTGGCCCTTTTGTCTAGTTCACCCATATCCTCGTAGCGATGATGGTGAGGGGCTGAGCGAGTTGAATGTCTAGAGCTCCTCGAGCTGCTCCTGTGAGGCCTTTCTGAGCCTGGGCTGTAAGGATGCTCAACAGGTCGACCTTTCTTTGTCGTTGGTGGATATTGGTCGAATGTTCTCTTAGTTTCATAGGAATGTCCCATGGTCAATAGGTTAACACACTTTGATGGTAATATTTTTCCGTGTCACTCTGCACGTTGAAAGAGGGGAAATGTTGCTAGGTTTAGGTACTCAGAGAGGGAGCCAGACTCGACAGTTACCGTACTTGGTAGGATGGGCACATTGGAAGGGGAAAGCCAGGACAGCCCTGCCGCCTACGCTAGTATAGCGAGGCTCTGCGTCCTGTTTAATGACTAAAAGTGGTGGGGTCTACGTTAGATTGTTTGGCCATAGGAGGTTTTGAGACAGATTTGGTTCGCAATCCTAAGAATGCGAAGCATTTTCAGCTGTTACACGAAGGAGTGAGACCTACATACACGAACTACCCGTTTTCCAGTTACGACAAACTATCTCCGTAGGTCCCCGGAGCCTTGTAAGTATAGTCTCAAGCTCAATACTTCATGACAGGAAGAGTATTGCAGAGGTAATTTGTACCTAGCAAATGAGGCTTTTTATAACTGAGACAATAGATACTTTAACCTGCTAGATAATTCAATCTGGCTTGAGGTATCCTACGTCTGACATCAACCGATTCGACAAGCAACAAGATGGTGTAAATATCCAGAAGCCTCCGGGGACCTAAAAAGATAAAATGGCTCTGAGGCTGAAAGCCATGTTGGGAGGCTTGTTTCCTACTTTGAGTTAGGTTTCGCAGCCTGATTCTATACAGTGTAACTCCTCCCATATTGCCCCAACCGATTATTCAACGTCTACACGGAGCCATGCGTTTGAGATTCTCGGACAAGAGGCTGAAAGCAGATAGACTAGAGTACCAACTGTCACGCAGCCCAGTGTTGTTGTTCCATTGCCGTTCACGCTCCCTTTGAAAGCTTGTCAAAAAGGAGCCACTGGAGAATCAGGTGTCGTAGCTGCCTTTAAGCGCCCGTGGCTTAGCTGAAAAGATGGGTTTGCTCCGTAAGTGTTCGGGTGACATTACCCCACGCACGCTCGTCAGCCGCCACCCAATATCTGCACATTGGTATGCATCAAACTGTCACTGGCACTTCTCAATTGATAACGCTCAAGTCTTTTGTTAATTTCAAGCTGACAGGCTGAAAACAGCTGCAGAAGTGCAATGCACAACAACAAATATCGTAATAACGCTTCCATGCGCGAAACCCCGTTCGCCCGTTGCAACGGACCAACTACATTCCTCCCAGACTCATGCGAACCACAAAGAATGCAACGTTTAGAACCATGCCCAATGCTGTAACAGCAGTGGCTCCGTGCTCTTTCATTGCAAGCTTCATGCGATCTCGCATCGGCGAACCAGGCCGGATCTTCATGCGATCCACTGAATTGCTTAGAGCCTCCAAAACCTCCTCGGTTGACTTGATTTCGTTTTTCAACCGCCTGATCTCCACATTATCAGGCGGTCGTTCCCCCTCTTTCTGATCCAGTTCGTCTTGAAGGCTGAAAAGCTGGAGCTGGTAAGCCTCATGGTCATCTCCAAGCTTCCGGACCAGAGTCGCACCTGTGGCGGTCTCAGAAATGGACCAATCTTGATCGACAATTTCTTTCTGCAGGTCGAGGACAACGCTCTGTTGATCTGCTAGCTGGTATATGAGTGGGTAAGCCGACTTCGGCGTGCCGTTGAATTGTGCGACGTAAGATCCCCTGTCTATCATGGGACTCCAGAAGTTGTCAATAAGTTCTTGTTCATGTTGTAGAGCACGCTGGCGGTCTTCTTGTCGAAGGTTGTTCCACATGGTCGTAACCAATATAACGTTTGTGAGGGCGTCGTCTCCAACAATCTTTCTAAGAAGATGGAGATGGCCTTGGGAAGCGTCGGTCATTCTGTTGTCCGTTATTTTGTGAAGATATAAAATCCCACGAAGAGGCAATCCGGACAGATGCTGTGCAGCAAGGTATTCTGTGATCTCGGCCACGATCTCTGCCTGTTTGCGAAGCGTATCACCAAAACCCGGTGTATCAACGACAGTTATACTGCGCTTCTCATCCTCATCGAGAAAGATCTGAACAGCCTGGCATTTTTGTGTCTCTGCAAAACCGGTTAGTCGAGAGGCCAAGGGATGTAAAGAGAGGGGTATTGTGTACCTGAATACAGCGAATGGCCCTCTTTGACACATTGGCTCTTAAGTTGGTTCAGGAAATAGCTCTTCCCGGCGCCAGTGGCCCCCATAACCAAAATAATGCCATCGCTGCCATCGTCGTCGATAAAGTCTTTGTAAGCCATTTCAAGAGTGTTACCTTGAAAGACATGATTTTTGTCACCAGTCTGGTGCGAGATGATTTAAGAACAGCATCCGCGCTGTGAACTTGTTCCCTCCCCTCCAAGCTCCGCCACCCAGACGGCAGCCTGCATAGCCATGCTGGGCTAGACCCTACGATATCACACGCCACACCGGCGCCTCAAAGCCTGGTCTCAGTTGTGAGTGAGTGGAGAAGTGAACTGCCTTACAAGGCGTTCCGGGGTGAATCAGTTGAGTAGCCCCGGGCTCATAACGAAGTGCTGGCCGTTTCTCGGATATCCGGCTCACTGGCCTCGCAGATAGCCTTTCAGGTGCAAACAATCTGACCCTCTTCTTTGTCCTCTTGAAGTGCAGTCGTCAAACAATTCTGTATTCCCTTTCTTTCATGCACAATGTATTCTCCGCACTCAGATCGCGATCAGTGTCCGCAAAGGTTCGTTGCAATTGGTATTGACTTTGGGACAACGTGAGCGCGCCAATCCTTTCACAATTATTGCCGTTGTTAACTCTGCAGTTACTCGGGTGTTTGTTGGGCTCGGTCTACCAACCCCAAAGAAGTCAACCCCATTACAGGTTGGGCCTCAGAAGATTATCGAAACCAGAATCAGATTCAAGTACCAACCCTGTATGATATCCCTTCAGGCAAATGGGGTTATGAAATCACACCCGATATGAAGCCTATAAAGTGGATCAAGCTCCTATTGCTCAAAAATGAAGACATCATGAGGGAAGAGATCCGCAATGCGCCTCAACTTCAACAGGCCCGCGAGATTCTAGCCAGATCTCGGAACACCACTGCAGTTCAGGTTGTCGGCTATTACCTGAAGAACATTTGGAATCACACTATTGCAGCTCTTCGTTCCATGCTGGACATAGACAATCTTCCTCTTCGCGTTGCCATCACCATTCCTGCTATCTGGCCTGCTTATGCGCAGAGCGCAATGAGGGAGGCTGCTAAGATTGCTGGTATCATGAAATATAGAGACATTGGGGAGACAACTTTGATACTCGTACAAGAGCCAGAGGCAGCTGCTTTGGCGACTTTGTTCCAGCGAAACGACTCCCCAGAGATACAGGTACCCACAAGAATATGGTCAAAAGCAGAACTGGTTACAGCTAACATTTGCAATAGAAGAACGAGTCATTTGTTGTCTGCGATGCTGGCGGCGGTACAGTGGTATGTCATCTTGTGTCCATTTAACTCTGATATTCTTTGAATTTATCTTCGATTAGGATGTTATCAGCTACAAAGTCATATCCGAACGTCCTTTCATTCTGGAAGAATGTGTTCCTGGAGCAGGTATCATGATTAAATACTACAACTTGTCTCTAATCTTCGGTGCACTAACGTAACATCATAGGAAAACTTGCTGGCGCTTTCCATATCGACCAAGCCTTCGAGTCATACCTCCGTGGCAAAGCTAAACTGAAGATGAGTTCTCTTAAGGACTTTGACTATAACCAGTTCATCCTGCGAGAATGGGAACTCGGTGCAAAAAGGAGCTTTAGCATGACTAACGCCAAAGACAACTACCCTCTCCATCCCCCAAGTAAAGCCTACGGCACTTTTGCTAAACTCAGAAACAAAGACACTTTAACTATCAGCAAGTATGTTTTCTTGTTCCCCTGCAAGGGCGCTGCGATGCTGATGTACTTCAACAGGGAGGAGATGGCAGGTTTCTTCAATAGGTCTCTCACTGGTATTCGGACTCTTGTAGGAGACCAATCCAGGGAGGTCAAAGAGGCAACAGGCAAACTACCCAAGGTTAGGCCAGAACATTCACCCGTAAAAGCTAAGCTAACTCGAAGGTTTCAGAAGATTCTTCTCGTTGGAGGGCTGGGTAGCTCCGAGTACGTTTACGATATGTTGACGGATATATTCTCCAACAAAGTCCTCAGACCAAGTGACGGGTAAGTCATCTCAAATTGACATGCTCTTTATGCTGACAACCACTACTCAGATGGTCTGCTGTCGCTCGAGGTGCTGTCCTGCGGCTGCTCCAGGAGAATATTTCAGTACAGCCGATCAAGTCCCCTGTACAAGAAGTAGCTCTTAAAATGTTGCCAGACGTTGTCTCTCGCCGATCGAGATATCACTAGGGAATTCTAGTGGACTTTCCCATTAAAAATGTTTACCTTCACCCTGAGGATGTAATCACTGAGAATCCCGAAGGCATCGAGGTAACAAGTAGAATGAGATGGTATATTTCGAAGGTATTTATATTTTCCAGCCCTTAGCTCGTGCGACCCTTTTTTACTAATGGCTTCTTAGGGCGAGAAGATTGACAAGAAGTCTCCTATCCAATTTTCGTACCACCACTATTACCGCTCTACAAACCTTCCCCCCAAATGCACCTTTCACATCTTGTACAGTGCTCAGGAGGAAGGGCCGGAGAGATTTGGTTCAGGAGTGTTAAAGTTGTGTCGCATTGAGTGTGACTGGGATAAGCCTATAGCTCAGTGGAAAGCTGTTGGTGACCCTTCAAAGGGATGGAGAAAGCATGATGACCTTGAGCTCAGTATGGGATTTCAGGGTGAACCGAAGTGGGAGATTCGTGTGGGATCTAACAAGCGTGAATATGGGTTTAGTATTACATACGACAATTAATACAGCAGAAGGATAAGGATTTTTGCCATAACGTCACCTGTTGGCCAGAGGTCACCTCTGTCCGCAAGATAAGCAACTTCGAGAGTAGGTAAAGGCGCATATCAGACACATATAGGCTGCTTTGACCCTGAAACAGGTATGGTGGAGGGCACAGGGAATTCTGACGCTTTTGTAAACTCCTTGTCATCATCTCTGTGATGATGGAGAAGAGCCACATAGGCCACAGTTGTACGGATCCGGAGGAGGTCCTACACAAAGTGCACACTTATCTGACATGCTTGCGTTGTACGTCGGGTTAAGGCCCTAGGGAAGCATCAGTACAACGTGGAAAATCGAACGAGACTTTCTACCTAGTTAGTTATGAGTCACGAGATATTCGCTGTACAAGCAGGATGCATTCCCATTGGTACTCCTTCTGCAAGAATAAATGTTTAATACGACACAGAGTCTATTTGGGATGAATATCAGTCTGTTGTCATTCAGACGATGGTACAGAACCACTTCATTTCTTCCGCATAACAAGCCTTTAAAACTCCAGGAGACTGGTCCAACACTCCTCTACCCCCTCATCGATGTGAAAGCCTCTCTAGAGAAGCAATGTGGTAATGCCGAGATGATGAATTCAAGAACTGGCATTCAAGATTCCTCGTGAACGTTAATAGTCAAAGCATGCGCTTGATCGCGGCCTCTAAAACCCCTCTTATGGCAGTCGCCGCATATATCGAGGTCAAAGCACTTTCGGCAGGAGTAACGGAGAGAGCTGCTCGGTATGCTTGGTGTACAAGCATCACACCAGATACCTGTACTGTCGAAAACTGTATCTACTGATGAGCCCTCGTTCTGGAGGAAAATCTCGCCTAATTCCATGCGTGGTAATATTAGCTTGGTTACCCGAGGTTTACCTACACGAGATGCCCACCACAGTAGACTGCGATCAACATGAAATTGATCTCGAGTAATAGCACCAGCAGTAATAAGAAGTTCCACGACTTCACAGTGGCCGTTAGCTAATGCAGCCGATAGTGCCGTAGAGCCGTAAAAGTTCTTGGTATCGAGATCGAAACGTCCTGTATAAAGCAAATACTGCACGACAGGAAGTCGTTCATCCCGAGAAGCCAGAAAGAGGGCTGTACGGCCGACATTATCCATTTCAATGGTATTAATACGCGCAGCTCCGAACAGAAGTTTGACGACATCAACATGGCCTCCAACCGAGGCAGACATAAATGGTGTCCGTCCACTATCGTTCTTCGTAGTGACATCAGCTCCCTTCTCGAGCAGCATCTTCGCAACTTCTGCTTGACCTTTACTCGAGGCTGCATTGAGTGGTGTCCATCCGTCATTATTTTTGGTCTTTAAATCGGCTTCCTTCTGTAACAACACTGTGACTACTTCCACATGACCCTCCGCTGAGGGCGCTTCCAATGGTGTCACTCCATTGTTGGCCTTGCTTGTCACATCGGCTCCTCTCTCCAGCAACATCTTGACAACCTCGACATGACCCTCTGCAGAGGCGGTGTTTAGCAGTATACATCCACCTTCGTCCTTCGTATTGAAGTCAGCTCCCCCCTCTAGTAGTATCTTAACAGTTTCTGTGTGACCGCTATCCAAGGCTAAGCGGAGTGGTGTCCAACCACCATTGCTTTGAATCGTGAAATCAGCCCCATTCTCTAGCAGCATCTTAACAACTTCTGCATGGCCATTCGCGGCGGCAAAGATCAGTGGCGTCCCTCCGCTGTCATTCACTATAGTGAAGTCAGCCGCTCTGGAGAGAAGCAGAGAAACAAGATTGCTAGACCCGTTAGCACAAGCTGCGCCAAGCGGTGTTCTTCCCAAGCTACTTCTCTCATTCACGTTCCGTTCGTTGACAAGAACCACTGCCAAATTCATCAACTTCAGCTTCACTGCATAATACAGTGGACTTGGCGGAATGGTCTCAGCCTCTGCGTCCGGTCGGGTTTTAGTCTCGATAAATGCCCTCCAAGCATTCCAAACAGGATTGTCTCGACTGAAAAACTGCACTAAAAGCTTTGCCAGATCTTTGTTCTCATCTAACCTAGAGTTGGTATGTTGGTGGAATGTTGTTACTGCATATTCTCGCAATGAGACGCTAAGGGAAAGAGAGTTATCCGGAATACTTTGCCAAATTTGCGGTAGGAAAATATATTGAGGATAAGCGCTGCCAAGCAAGGTATGGTGCATCTTCTCTTGAGAAGCCTGCAATATGTTCTTATGGTATATCCAGCCTGGAGTAGGAAGGCTGTATAGAACATATTGACGGACCGAGAAATGAGGCAGGTGCACCGTTCGTTGACCTGGGTAAGATCCATTGGATCCCTTCCTGACCTCCAAGAGAGGGCCATAAAGACCGATTATCTCACTTTTGATATACTCGTTGTCTACGGCATCGGGGAAATCGTCCACTGATACTACACCAGACGTGAGTATCAGAGCAGCTTCGGTAATTTCGCAGACAGTAAGGGGCCGTAGGGCAAATGCCGCCCAGCGTAGAAGAGCGAAGGCTCGATCTCTTTCGTCTTTTCCCAATTTGGTGATTTTGGCCTAGTTGTGGTCGTATAGACGATCAAGGCCCGTTGGTATGTTCTCAATAGCACATTGGAGTTGTTTCTTATTTATCCCTCCCTTAAGACACTCCTCTTGCATCTTAAGCTAAAGGAACTGACCTTGGAAAGGGTCGATTGGATATCGTTGCTCTTGTTGGGAAGCTTTCTGTTAATGATGGCAAGAGAGTAGGCACTAATATCTGGTCGAATATCTTTAAGAGTTATCCTATATTCGTTGAAGATTTCCTGCGCGCCGTTCGTGAGTGCGTTCCGGATGTCAGGCTCGTCACGACTGACAAAAAGGACTCGTGTCTCGGTTCCAGCAACGGCATCTACGACATCGCAAAGTTTCTTTGCGATGAAAGCGCTGTTATTGTTGGAATGTGTACATTCGTCGAGACTGTCGGCGATAAGAATACATCCAGGAATGTTGCGTAAGACTTGCTTGAAGAGGGTGATGATGGTCCCGCGAGTTGCCAAAAGGTCTACGTCAGAGATCCAACTCTGGCGGGCGTATTCGAATGCATTATCATTCTGCGATATTAATCTGGGAGATCCATGACCGTTGGGCTAAGGAAGGGTTTTCTCGGCTTGTGTGACCTGAAGAAAAGAAGAAATGGGCAAGAGGCGCACTTAGGGTGGAAGAAAGATGGCTGACGAGATGGGCACAGAGGATCGTTTTTCCAAACCCCGCATGCCCATTGACCCATAGGAGTTTACGGTTCGTGTTTATGGATCCTCCGGCTAACCAGCGGACAAACACAGCGCAGTCAAGAATCCAATCGCAGGTACCTGGGAGCTTTTTCTGAAGGCAGTCATGTGCAACGCTTGCTTATTAAGTACATTAATCCGATATAAATATAATAGACAGTTAAAGTAAGGCTAACCGGTTTACATTATCCCTAACCTCACGTTGCCGAAATCGCATAATAGAAACCTACTAGCTAACGTAGTAGCACATTAGTCAGTCCTCTTATTAACTTGAACTTATATAGTATAACCCAAACATCCCAATCAATATTTAACTACAGGAGTATAGGTAACCTTACCTCTCTTTTGCACTATTCTATCTATCTATAACTATATTAACCTCTTCGAAAGAAGCGAGCTTGGACTATGCACCTACAATAAGTAACTAAACTTCTATAGAAGCCAATAGCACACTGCTATTACTTTAGATAGATTTAACTATAAATACTGTAATAGTATTAGGTTCTTTATTAATAATAGCCTCTTTTAACTG
>JABFFG010000023.1:0-223448 GCA_013623685.1 Fusarium transvaalense
CTCTTTACCCTCCCTCCCTCCTTTCCCTTTCACCCAACTTCTCCCTAGTCGCAAGGAGTACCCAGTGGTTGCGAAAAGACTAGACAACCAACAGCACAACTCGCTTGGTTGCGACTTCGAATTCGATTGCGACGCGCCTCATCACAGCGACTCTCATTAGACTTTGTCCTGTCGCCGCGCAAACACAATGGAGGCCGTCAATTCTACCGCCAGCGGCTTCTCGTCCGTCTTGGCCGGCACAAAATACGCCAACGTCAACCTCCCTCCCCAAATCGACTATGTTATCGAGGCCGTCTCCAATGCCGGTGTTTGGACCTGGGTGTTTACTTTCATCGCTCTCTGCGTTGCCTATGATCAGAGTATGTTGTCCTCCTGCCGGTATCGGGGTTCCCATCACTAACCGCGGCTTTTGTATAGTTGCCTATATCGTCAGAAAGGGCCCTATCGAGGGTCCCGCCATGAAGATCCCCTTCATCGGCCCGTTCCTCGATTCCATGGACCCTCGATTCGACGGTTACCATGCCAAATGGAGCAGCGGTCCTCTCAGCTGCGTTTCCATCTTCCACAAGTGAGTTACTTATTGGCAATTGTCTAGAATAGACCGGTCATGCTAACATGAGCTCCTCAGGTTTGTCGTTATTGCTTCCACTCGTGATATGGCTCGCAAGGTCTTCAACTCGCCCGCTTATGTCAAGCCCACTGTCGTCGACGTTGCCCCTAAGCTTCTTGGACACGACAACTGGGTTTTCCTCGATGGAAAGGCCCACGTCGATTTCCGCAAGGGTCTCAACGGTCTCTTCACCCGCAAGGCCCTCGAGCTTTACCTGCCCGGTCAGGAGGAGGCCTACAACACTTACTTTAAGCACTTCCTCAAGATGACCAAGGATGCTGGCGGCAAGCCCGTTCCTTTCATGCACGAGTTCCGCGAGGTCATGTGTGCCGTGTCTTGCCGCACCTTCGTCGGCCACTACATCTCCGACGAGGCCGTTACCAAGATCGCTGAGGACTACTACCTTATCACCGCTGCTCTCGAGCTTGTCAACCTTCCCGTCATCCTCCCTTACACCAAGTCTTGGTATGGCAAGAAGGCCGCTGATATGGTCCTGGCCGAGTTCTCCAAGTGCGCTGCCAAGAGCAAGGTTCGCATGGCTGCCGGTGGTGAGGTTACCTGCATCATGGACGCCTGGATTCTGTCCATGATCCAGTCTGAGCGCTGGCGCGAGGCCGAGGAGAAGGGCGAGCCCCACGATGTCGAGAAGCCCACTCCTCTTCTCCGTATGTTCAACGATTACGAGATTTCCCAGACCATCTTCACCTTCCTCTTCGCTTCCCAGGATGCCACCAGCAGCGCCGCCACATGGCTCTTCCAGGTTACCGCCCAGCGACCTGATGTCCTTGACCGCGTCCGAGAGGAGAACATCAAGATCCGCAACGGTGACCCCAACGCTCCCATCACCATGGACCAGCTCGAATCTCTTACCTACACCCGCGCCGTTGTTCGTGAGCTTCTCCGATGGCGCCCTCCCGTCATCATGGTTCCTTATGTCACCAAGAAGGCTTTCCCCCTGACCGATGACTACACTGTTCCCAAAGGTAAGTCCTGGAATACCTCACTTCTGTATCTCTGATCCCAAACTGACATTTAATCCTCACAGGCTCCATGTTGATTCCCACTACTTTCATGGCTCTCCACGACCCCGAGGTATACGACAACCCAAGCCACTTCGACCCCGACCGATACTACAGCGGAGACGCTGAGGAGAAGGGCTCCAAGAACTACTTGGTGTTCGGCACTGGCCCTCACTACTGCCTTGGCCAGGTTTACGCTCAGCTTAACCTGGCTCTCATGATCGGAAAGGCCTCCGTCATGCTTGACTGGAAGCACCACGCCACCCCCAAGTCTGAGGAGATCAAGGTCTTTGCCACCATCTTCCCTATGGTAAGTGTACAGCCTTCGACTAGATATCATAATAGCAACTAACCTGTAATAGGATGACTGCCCTCTTACCTTCGAGGAGAGGAAATGGTAAGCGGTACTAGGCAATATTTCTTGAATCTGGAATAGATACCGCTCTGTCGGCCGTACTTTCGACGTTCCTGATGCCCCCACGGCCGGTTTCACCAGTCGAAGCGCATCTGATGAGGCACGCATTAAAAAGAACGACCGAGGAAAATGGCTGAAAAAGGCTAAAAGTTTCCGGGGAAGACAAGCAAGCTGGACTTTAGACTTCCAGCAGTAATTGGAAGAGGTTCCAGAGACGCAGCTCTGTGTGGATGAAAAAGAAGAGACATGATGGATATCAGTTTTAATACCTATTCTCGGTGTATATATTGGCAGCCCGAGGGCATTTGAGATGAATGGGTCATAGAGATGATTGCCATGATTACAATATGGCATTTGGACAGCGAAATGAAAAATAATTCAAGATCAACCATACAGCATGAAACATTGGATGACTGGTGTTCCCTTTCAACTAACGTCAGCACGAGGGCTTCATGGTCACGCTACTGCCCTATGAGTCTAGCCACAAACCATAGGCCTACTGATTCCGGTGTCGCATCTTGGACAATAACTTGTAAATGTAGATTTTGGCATTCAGAACGAGACTTGGTTGTCCTCCGCCTCTATACTTACCTTGTGTTAGTCTCATCATGGCATTTTTATCAGTTGTTACATCATCCCCACTCAAGCTTCCGAAGTGGCAGTCCCATAGATACCTTAGTCAGGCAACTTAGCTTAGTTAACTCGGTATAGCTCAAGATTCGCCATCTTGAACCTCAATATCAACCTCACCACCGAGCCAATAGCCCTATAACAAATGAAAATGGCGTCCCGTCGAGCCATAATCTCCTCAGCTTTGCGCGCTTCGGCTGCCATTCACCCTGTGCGGCCCATCTTTACCGTCGCAGCCCGCACAGCAAGGCCTTCGCTAGCACCACAAGCATTTGCGCCCTTTGCCAGATTGCGAAACTATAGCGCCAAGACAGCTCCTGCAGGAGATTACAAGAAATGGGAGTTTGAGGAATTGAAGAAGCTCGTGGAAAACGGCACCCATGATGATATAGTCATCGTTGGTATGCCTACCCCCTTCCATCTTGTCCACAGCATGTACACTGACATTGCGACACAGACGTCCGAGAACCGCATGAGCTCTTCGAGACGGGTAAGATTCCCGGCGCGATCAACATTCCCATCACAACGGCAGTGCAGAGCTTCCATATCCCCGAGGAGGACTTTGAGGAGATGTACGGCTTCGAGAGACCTTCAAAGAAGAAACAGCTGCTGTTTTACTGCAAGGCTGGCGTTCGCGCAAGGTCGGCCGCACAGTTAGCTGAGCATGCCGGTTGGAAGACAGTGAGCGATTATCCTGGGAGCTGGCTAGACTGGGAGGCGCAGAACGGGCCTGTTGAGAAAGTTGAGCGACCAAAGGGATCGAATTGATCCTTAGGGAGACTGGTGGGACACAAGAGGGAGGTAAAATATTGATCACATGAAAGCGCCTTCTAACTTATTGTACAAACAATGCCAAAATGATATGTTTCCCAAAACTCCATTGTTGGTAAACACCGTGGCTGTAGTTGGGGCCCAGGAACACATATTCTCTACACGCGTGTCATTCAAACCCTTATATCCATCCCATCTTAATCTTTTTAATCAAATTCCCTGAACCGATCCCTTAAAACATGCGATCACCCTTGCCCTTGTCTGGTGTGCTTGACACGGGGCTGCCGTGAGCAAAGAAGAGAATCTTGATGGCAAGCGCCAAGCCAGCGTGCAGTAGCACAACAACGACCAGCAGAATCTTGCTGACCTGGCGATCTGTGGCGCTTAGAACGGGATACAAGTTGCGCAGCAGGAACGCGACCGAGATGCCGTAACCAACACCAACAAAGACCCAGTTGAGAATGGAAATGGGTGATGAGCTGATAAGGGCCACAGGGATCCAGATCAGGTTCGAGTAGCCGTACAGAGCCCAGCACTCGAGAAGGTTGGCGGATTCGCTGCCAAAGTATCGGAGGGCAAGGAAGAGAGCCATGGGGATGAAGAGGGTGTAGCCGTAGATGAGGCCGGCAGCGCCTGGTTTCATGTTAGTCGCAACTCTGAATGTACAGTGATTTAGATATAAACATACCACTCAGCAACTTGAAATCGTAAAGGAATGGCCCCTTGCCCGTATCAGACATATACTGGCTGATAGTACCACCCAGGAAGAGAATCAGGACAACCGTTGTGGCGATCCAGAACGGTCCGTACAAGTCGGGGTTGCCCTCAAGAACATCGAGGAAGTTGGCCCGGGGGAAGAGGGCGGCCCAGCAGCGGGACAGGACAGCGGAGGTATCGACATCGAAGAACTGCGCATAGAAGTTCATGCTCCAGAGGAAGCGCTTGGATGACCCTGAGCCGCTCGAAGCTGTGGCCGGCGCGGGAAGACCGCTACCGCCAGAGGGAGGCTTGCGGGTGTTGGGGTTTGTGTCGTTAAAGTTGGAAGCATGGAATTCGAGATCTTCTTGGAGATCGGTGTGGCCGAGATCGCCCTGGACATCATGTTAGTTCAGTCATAGGAGTGTACGAAAAGTAACGTCGCTGGGCATCGTCGCAGGAGCTTGATGTAGCTAGAGGGGCCTGTGTACCTCATCGTCAACGTCGACGACGGCGTCGTAACCTGAGCCAGACATTGCGGAAACTGGTATTCAATCGTTGGATTGTCCTGAGCTGGGATAAAAAGCGACTCGTTCTTGAGTTGTAATGCGTACGTGGTTGAAATGGAACGAACGGCGTTATTACAAGGGAGGGTAAAGTTGCTGCTACTTGTTACAGGCCACCGTCAGCTCCAATTGGGACAGTTTGGCAGTTGTCGTAATTCAGGAGCGCGCGCAGCGTGTCAAGCTCGGACACCGAGGTTTAAGCGGCAGCTCATGATTTACGGCTTTTGTCTTATCACAACCCTGGGCATGATTATCAGTGGAGCTTAAGAACATGAAACACCCTGCAAAGCGAGGGATGGAGTGAACAAGCTCCAATTGACGACTTGCATGTATTACAATAGAAGTTGTCTTGACATGCACGATGCTGTTGTCGCAGAAGCGCATTTCTTTTATGAATCTTCTAATACTATGGCAATGGATCGATCATCTGAGTCCTGCCAAGCCAATGGGCGCAAAGTCGATATCCCCTGCCCACAGTCACAACCATTCGATGCACAAGCATTGTTCGAAGCGTGAATGCTATTTATTTCTTTTGAGGGGTCTGGCCGGGACACCTTCCGGCACGGCACATCGTCATACGGGCATCATCTAGAATGTATTGCCTGAGCTGCACATGCTATTTTAAAAAACAACCAGCCTCGTGTGAACAAAAGAAAGCTCTCCTCTGTCCTCGCCATCGACCCCCAAATGCCAAATCCCAGACGCCACATCCATGGAGTAATCGTTTATTTGAGCTTCTTCTTGGGTCGGAGCTGGTTAGTGTGACCACACTTGCGCTTGCGGCAGTTGGTGGCACGGGGAGGGAGACGGGCCTGTCAAAAGACTGTTAAAATCCGAATGCACTGTGCGCGAATTGAGGCTCAACATACGTAGCACTTGCGGCAGATCATCTTGTCGCAGTTGAACTTGGAGGCAAGGGCCTTGAGCGAAGGCTCAATGATACCACCACGGAGGCGGAGGACCAGGTGGAGGGTAGACTCCTGAAGTACGTTGTAAGTATATCTTCCCATCATTTCCCATTCATGTTCCTGCAGTCGCAAGCGCATTTCGGATCCCACGCACCTTCTGGATGTTGTAGTCGGAGAGAGTTCGGCCATCCTCGAGCTGCTTACCAGCGAAGATCAGTCGCTGTTGGTCCGGGGGAATGCCCTCCTTGTCCTGGATCTTGGACTTGACATTGTCGATGGTGTCCGAGGACTCGACCTCGAGGGTGATGGTCTTGCCCGTCAGGGTCTTCACGAAACTGGATGGTGCTGTTAGTACACGAACGGAAGGAGGCGATTTTTTGTCGATATTTCGGAATCGGCGGGTTCGGGCTTACATCTGCACTACATTGACAGTCAGTATTCACGTCTTCACCCGTTTATCTGCGGCCACAAGTAGGGGGTATACTCACTCTTGACTGATTTCTGTGA
Organism: Fusarium transvaalense; assembly: GCA_013623685.1. Classification (NCBI taxonomy): domain Eukaryota; kingdom Fungi; phylum Ascomycota; class Sordariomycetes; order Hypocreales; family Nectriaceae; genus Fusarium; species Fusarium transvaalense. Next base: position 6,123 of record JABFFG010000023.1, read on the forward strand.
CGGTGACGATGTGAGGATTGGAAAGCCGGGCTTCTTTCTGCGTGCAATATTGGTGGGGCGAAAGCAAACGAAGGGAAGGAAAGCCCTAACGGAGGTCACGTGATTTCCTCTTGCACATTCGGGATTTTTGACCTCCTAAAAATGGGGGGTGGATCCATCATTTTCCATGGATACATCAGCACTCATGATATCATGCCCTGTCGTTTTTTTGACTTTGAAGAAAGCTTAGGCCACTTGAGATGTAAGTCAAAATATGTAGGTGGTTGGATAGTGATAAGAATTATTCTCTTGATACTTTCATAATGTCTCGTCATATCATCTCCTCATCTTCTTTACGTAGACTCGTTTGCCAAGCGAGTATTTTCTGTTCCAACATGTAAACGGCCTGTACTGTTTCGTCTAGCGACAAGCCTGATATGTGGCCTTGACAACTGGTAAGCTTCAGAAGCTTCTGAATTGGTGTATAGAGACTTACCAGCAGCTTTGTACAACGCCTGCGCTGTTTCGGTTAAATCCTCCACTGAACGGAATGCTTCATAGCTCGGCTCCAATGCAATTTCATTCTCTTGTTCAGATCCTTCCTCTCCGGCGATTTTGATAGCTCGGCCCAGGATCTGCCGCATTTTATGATCGTTATCCTTCTCGGTGCTCTCTGCCGAAGGGGTCTCGGGAGACGGAGCATTTTCTGAGGGAAAGAATCTTGTGATTGCCGAGTCGTCTATAAGTTGTTGTTAGTGTGTATTTCTTGATGTGCCTAAACAACCCACTCTTCCTATCAATCGTGCTAGCAATATGAGCGAAGTATTGGTCAAGCTCCTCTGCTGTCATGGCAGTAACCTGATCCACGGTGATCTTGTCGAAACTAGGTTCTTTTTCAGATAATTGCGATGGGTCTATCAGTTCATGAATGCCCTTCTGCCACTTTGTCCAGTCAAATCTGATAGTCGGCTCGGTTCCGGCGACTTGAAGTAAAGGAGCGTGGCGTCCCAAAGGAAAGCACAGCTTTGCAGCGACAAGAATAACCGAGATGAGGAGGATTTCAGGATAGTCAATGTGAAAACGTCGTGACTGTTCGATAGGTAACTGGAAAGAAAAGTGCATCACTGATAGTATACTTTTAGCAGTGACAAGAGCTTCCACTAGAATATCAGTTAGCATATGGAGGCCAAGTTCTTAAAGACGAACTCACCTGGCAAACTGAGCTGCCTCGCGAAATGGACCAAAGTCGGTGTATCGTTGACAGCAGGGAATATCATTCCATAGTTGTAATTATATGATAATGCTAGATCTAGCACTGCATTGTGCAAGTCAACGCCCTTGACGGACGAGCGAAGGGGTAGCTTGAGCGCTCTCGTATAAGCAGAAGGTAATCGATCTTGCATTTCTTGCGGCAGATCGTAATACTAAAAGTCATTAGCACACGACAATATTTCCTAGAAGACGACTCACCGATCGTTTGTACGGTATTCGCCCTGCATTGGCCCAAAGACACAGTTCACCAATGGCTGTAGGAATTCTGAGCAGTAAGCACCCAAGATAACACAAAGCCAGAGTATCTATCATACTGGGCATCGGCCAGTCTGAATTCTCCTCCGGATTCCAGCTCTGAGCTCTTGTTTGCTGTTTCTTGGACGTGTTATCTTTGCCCTTCTCGTCATCCGCGGGCTGTGAGCTGAACATCGCTAGACCCTCATCTTGTTCTGTTTCTTGTTGTGTCTCTTCTCCCACAGCAAGCGCACCACCGCCGCGGGTGCGAAGATCCCAAAGGTCGCGGACTACGGTCTCAAGCTCCTCCCGATGACCTTTGCTCTTTATGAGCCATAAAAGTTGATTTCTCAAAACTAGTTGCAGGCATTCGAGAAAGAGGTTCTTTCCTGCTTGGCCAGTGAGATGTCGTAGCTCTTTTTCTTTGATCTCCTTTTCTTTCCTGGCTACACTTCCGAGTTTTCCAGCGTCTACATCGTCACCTATGTCAAATTGAATGAAACCCTTTTTTTTATTGCATCAGTCGATGAATCTCGAATACTGGAAATATCCCACATACCTCAACTTGATGTCCGTTGGAGCAGAAACGCAGACCGTTCTCCAAGTACCATCGTCGGGCACCACATTCTGGACATCTTTCACCGCGAGGAAACTTGCGAAGATCTCGCCGTTCGTCCATACTTCCGACCGATCATAGCATTCCACTGTTAAATGCGGTTTGTTTTTCTCAAAAGCTGGCGAGCCAGTCCAAGGCCAAGTGATTTGAGCTATGATGTTTTGCGCAGACAAAAAAAAAAGGTCAAAGCTAAAGCTAGAACATAGCAAAGCCAGTGTAACATATTATTTGTCGATTTGGCGTAACCGAGAATTTACACTAGTAAAAATAACAACGAGGAAAGACAACAAAAAGAAAGATACTTTGTCCATTATCTTTTTATTACATCTTAAATCTGAACCTTCTTCAATTATACGCAAGATGTTCTCTTTTAGGCGGCGACTATGAGCACTGGTTATTCAAGCTCACTCGCAGGTCTTAAGTCCAGTCACATAAGCACTTTGTCTTTCATCTCACATGTATGCATCCACAGGTTTAAGATCAAGGTTATTATAGTGACATATTATCAGATAAGTTCACATCACCGAGAACGCAGATGTAATCGATCAACTCCAAAGCTCTCCCATTTTTCGTCATTTAATTGCTGCTACGTATCGTGACATGATGGTATGTGCAGCTTGTGAGCTAGGAACAAAGGAAAACATTTTTGAACCAACAAAGGCTCGGGTGCTAAGGATTGCCGTATATCATCAACGGCGGGCAACCCTGTCCAGGTAAGAGTCCTTCTGCACGACGCCTACCCATGGCCCATGAATATTGATGCGCCAAATGTCCATCAAAACAAAAAAGATCCCCTGATCCAGATCATCTTTTGATGTAGATCCTCAGGGGCCAGGGGCCATTAAGGTAGAACGCGAATCAAGGGTTAAATGATTTAGCCCTGGTTGGGAGCCTCCTTGGCCTCCATAGCGCACTCCTCGCCCATAGAGGTGAGGACAATGACGTCTGGAAATCATGGTTAGCCTGTCGTTCAAATCAAAATCAGCGAGCTACTCACTGGTGTCCTTCTCCTCCTCCTTGAAGAGCTTGGTGATCTTCTGGCCAACCTCGTTGTCGGGCAGAGGAACATCGTCCTTGGTGTCACCGTCGTCGGTCATGAGGGAGAGGAAACCATCGTCGGAGATGTCGAGCTTGAAAACTTGTTAGTCGAGCCGTTGACGGAAACGACCGGGGGTAAGCTCTCGAAGGAGGGGTTCCTCCTTTGTGGAGCGGGGCAAGGGTTCACACACCAGCTGGTACTCTCGGCGGCTGACGTTGGGGACGTCCATGTTGTGAGTAGAGGGAGAGAGATCCTCGTACTTCTTGCCGGTGAAAATGTCGGTAGCGACAAGATGGACCTTGGCGTGACCGTGCTTTCCAGTCTTGGAGGTGGACATGTCGACAATCTTGCAAGGGCGGTTCTTGATGACGACGAAACCGTTCTTACGCAGAGCAGAGCACTGCATAGGGTAGGTGAGAGACGCGCCGGCATCGGCGGAGTCGAAGGTCATCTCATGCTATAGCAGGAACAAAAGAATTAGCAAAATTATTCATACTTGGTCAAACGATTTAATCGTGTCGTTGCGATGGTTATTGAAGCTCAAAATGAGGACAAAAACCATGAAGCAGCATTGTATCGTGGGGCACAAATCGCAATGCGGGGTGAAAATCCCCAGGCGAAAAATGGGCGCAGGGCATATTTCGTGGGCGCGTGCGCTTGGATTCGAGACAATGCCAGGCAGTCAGACAGGAACTCACCTCGTTGTCGTTAGGGGCGGACATTTTGACGGTATTGACAAGAAATCGAGGGTCTTGAGGAGAAAGGAGTGAGGTTGAGGAGGAGAAGAAAAAAAAGCTGAAAGTGGTGCTTAATAGTGGGATGGAGAAAGGAAGAAGGAAGAAAGGGCCCAAGTCAGAAAAGAGATAGAGGGGGGCAAGAAAAAGGCGAGAGGCCCTCGACGGAATTTTTTTCTCAAGGTTGTGATTGGGCGTTACTGGGTGCAGCAGTGGAGTGGGCACTGTTTTTTTCAGGCTGCCCGTCTGTGGATGGATGGATGGACGGACGCTACCGACGGACAAGAAATTAACAGCCCAGCCAGCTTAGGTTGGGTAGCTCTTGTCTTGTGAATTGATTGATTCTGATCTTGAGATCAGGTGGGTTGAGATCCATTCTGGCCCTTCGCCTGAAGGAGGGGTTTGGTCTAGAGCCTTGATGAAGCTCCATTTATTATTGCCTTTTGCCCCTCGCCCTTTTACCGGGCAGCCCTCCTCGACCCCTCCTCAGGCTACCTACAGTGGAGGGGTCATCTACTTACAGGGCACCTGTCCGCTATAAAGATTGAGCGGGGTGGAGCGGAACTGGCAGCTGCGATTTTACATTAATGGAAGTGAGGTTGTCGCCTTGCCGATCAGTCCAGCAGATGTGTGTGACACGAGCTTGCGCGGGGTTCACTCAAGTTTGACACCCAATTCAATTACTGTACTCTAGCCAACCCACAGCATAATTATAGTTAGGTTCGTTCAAAGAACTCGTATAGCAGTATAAGACGAAATAACTCAGCCACTTACTCGACCAGACCTCAAGCTTGTTGACTTATCTTTAGTGCAATAATAGAGATATGTCGAATTTTCTGCTGCTCTCAAAGAAAAGTCATATCCAAAGTCTGAGTTGAAACTTTACTTCCAGAAAGAACCTTGATGCAGACCTTGATTTTGACAGCGAGTCCAAGTGGTCACGAGACAAGTGCTTTGGTCGGATATGTGAAGCATCATGCACAGGAGGTCATAAGGCATCAAGGGCTACAGAGTGCATAGCTGCTAACTTCCATCTGAGACTCAATGTAAACGAATGCAGCTGTTCTCAATAAAAAAACCTCCCACTTCTGGTCCGAGGTCGTGATTAACACACAACTTGCCGGATTGGTCAGGCCTTCTTGGTGATGCACTCCAAGCTCTTGCTTGCATACACATACAGTACAGTGCATTGGAAGTACCTGCTACCGCCACTATGCCATGATTACTGTTTCGCATGCGAGGTAGCTACTTGTGGTACAGAGACCCGCAAATCATCAAGCTACAGATTTTACCCATCATATTTTCCGTGGCGTCGCCATCCTTTGTTGCACTTTCTCATCGAACTCTTTTTGTTGTTGGTACCTCGGGTGTCGGTCCTCCGAAACCCCACATCTTTCCAAATATAGAATCGAATTTCGAGCAGCCACACGAGGCTGAGCCATCACATGCGCTAGCTCAACATGACCAATCACTTTATACTTTACACCTACAAGCTAATGGCCGTTGACAGCCTCGCGTTGCAAGCTGGCCTAGCTGACCCTTATGCGCCCACCTCAGCTTCTTACATTAACTGAATATTGACTTATCGACAATACGTTTGATACCAACGAACGATACCATGATATTGAATTCTAGTCCCGTATCCGCTAACTAATCACCTTTCTTCGAATACCTCACCTTCATTCTCCTATCAACATGTGGCTCGATCGATTGGCCGGAGGCCCTGCCACCAGCCCCGGACCCTCAACACCTCAAGCCAGCGGCAGGCCGTATCCCAAGAGAACTTCGAGTACTTTGAGTCCATATGTCACATCCCAGCGTCCTGGGGTATCTCCCCGTGGGTCCTCGCTATCGTTGGCCTCCACCGAATCCTCTTCATCACTCCTATCCTCGGCGCGAAGGTCGAATGGGTCTGGTTTGAGGCAAACCTCGACTATTGAAACAGGACCCGACTCTCTCGAGGTACTGGAAACGTTGTTGGCAGGATTTTCCGACGAACGCGATCAACACGAGAAGAAGTCTATTATAAATAAGGAGGATCTCAGCTTCGAGGCCGAGTTTGGAGGGTTGTCGTTGAAGGAGCTGGCTGCATCTCAACCCCCTGATACATCTATATCTAACAGCCGCAAGCCGAAGACGACAGAAGAGAGTACGTGTTGTGCCATTAGGGGGAGCTGGATAATTAGCTAATTTATGAAAGGCGAGAAAGATAGAGCCAACCTCGAAGACCTTCACCGATCGATAGAAGCATGCGACGACGTTCTCGAATCGGTTGAGCTCAATCTTGCCAACTTTCGCAATGACCTAGCCATGGTCTCTGCAGACATCGAGTCTCTACAAACACGATCGGCGGCACTGAATAAGCGATTGGAAAACCGAAAGCAAGTGGAGAAGGCATTGGGACCGTTGGTAGAGGAATTGAGCTTACCTCCTGAAGTCATCTCCAAGATCTCCGAGGGCCATATCGACGAATCATGGGCTAAGATGCTTGCCGAACTTGATCGCAGGTCGAATATGTTCAAGAAGAAGTCTGAAACTGAAACCAGTAATGCGGCAAAGGATCTGGAACCAATTTTGGAGAAACTTACTCTCAAGGTAGGGGGCAATATGACTTCCAAAAGGATCCCATCTGACTCAATTAGGCAATTGAACGCATTCGCGACTTCATCGTGGCTCAGATCAAAGCGCTGCGATCGCCACATATCAACGCACAGATTATTCAACAACAGAATTTCCTGCGCTTCAAGGAACTATTTATTTTCTTACACAAACACCATTCAACTCTCGCCAATGAGATCGCCCTGGCTTATATGAATACCATGCGATGGTATTACTTGAACCAATTCTCCCGATATGAGAGGGCTCTAGCCAAGATCAAGCTGCATATACTTGACAAGAACGATGCTCTCGGTCATGAGGATACAACTCGCAAAGCCACGGTCCTCTCAAGTAACCGAGCACCAGGACCTCCTCACGATGCCTTCAACATTGGAAGGCGTATTGATCTACTAAAAACGAACAATCAAGCCGCCCTCTCATCCTACCTAGCCGAGGAGGATCAAACAACCCACTACCTGGAAGTTCCCTTCCGTAATTTTAATCTCGCACTTATCGACAATGCTACGGCTGAATACACTTTCATGGCCACCTTTTTCTCGCCTGCACTGTCTTTTGGTCAGATCTCAAAGAACTTCAATTACATCTTCGAGCCCACTTTCGAGCTTGGCCGGACACTATCTAAGGCGCTTGTAGGGGATACCTACGATGCGCTGGGTCTACTTCTTTGCATCCGATTGAACCAACATTTCGCCTTTGAGCTTCAGCGTCGCAAAGTCCCAGCCGTGGATGGTTATATTAATGCCACAACCATGCTCCTCTGGCCCCGACTCCAGGTTATTATGGATCGTCACTGCGAGTCTGTCCGTCAATTGATCAATGCTATGCCTTCTAAACCAAGCCGAGCGGAAGCTGCGAAGCTGTCTGCGGCACCTCATGTTGTAACTCAGCGTTTCGGGCAGTTGTTACACGGCTTTCTGGCCCTAAGCACCGATGCTGGAGATGATGAGCCTGTCGTGTCCAGTCTGCGCCGATTACGCTCCGATGTAGAGACCTTTCTTACTCGCCATGCTGAGCTTTTCGGCGATAAGCGCAAGAGCGGGCGCTTCCTATACAATAACTACTCACTAATCCTCACTATCATCAGCGACGCGAACGGCAAACTGGCTGATGAGCAGCAGGAGCATTTTGAAGCGTTGAAGATTCAATACCAAGAATCATCGTAAAAAGCCTGGTTGATACGATGACATTGGCAGATTTGAGGTTTAACGATGAGCGAGTACTGCATGCTCGAGACCTTGGTTTGAGTATGACGATTGCACATGTTTTTGCACGGCGTCTAGGTGAAGGTCATATATCAGTCTTGATAGCTAAATAGAGCTTGTCCCCTTTTTTCATTAACAAAAAAAAAGACGTAATCTATATCGTCTAGGTACGAAGAAACTACTCCAGTTGCCAATCGCTATCATATGCTTGTCGTGAGCTTTTTTTTCTTTTTCTTTTTTTACAAGAAGCAGTTCCATACGAACGGAGTCATATTTATCGGGTGAAAAAGGACGCGATGCGGTTAACCAGGCTTGGATTGCGTCGAAGATAGAAAGCCAAAGCTCCTGCAACAAGAGCCATCCCGACCGTCCTTGCTGGTCGGCGGTAACGCCAAAGAGCCAGCTTAATGCGATCGCTAATCTCCTGCCAGTGTATCTCATCAACCTGCTTGTCAAAAAGTTCAGAGCCCTCGTCCAGGGTTTGTTTCGCACAGGCTTCAATATCACGAGCCGTCTTGAGGGCACTATATTTTGATATTTGACGCCAATAACTCAGAGTTTCCGGGGGGTGAGTCTCAAAAAGGGCAGCTGATTTGATTATCAGCTCATCCAGGTCCATTCTGGTAGGTACTTTGCCAAGGATAACGTGTAGCATATCGGGCTCGTCAATCTCGAATATCTCATTTCGGCGGTCAAGGATGATCTGGGCAAAGACGTAGACAGTAAATACGGGCTCTCGAGCGAGGAAGACATCAAACAGGCGGGCGATGTCTTGATAGGCCTCGATGTTGTGCGCATACATCGTCAGAGTACCGGCCAATGCGTAGAAGGGCTCAACACCAGCGAGATGCCGCCGAAGTTTCGGGTCAGCAGCATTGAGGATATCAGGGAGAAGACGAAGTTGAGCAGTCGTCGGTCCAAAACTGGGCAGCATAAAGTCTCGTATCCTCAATACTGACAGTCGCGCAAGAACACGAGCTCTCCATGCTGGCGCCAGCACCAGCAGCAGGACCTGGGAAATGTCATGGTAGCCCTGGAAGTAGCACAGATAAGGGTGGCGACGGAGGACCTCCGTGATGAGAGATGAGAGCTCTGACTTGCGGAGGCTCAGCTCCGCATCGGACTGGTCTGTCTCTGCATTAGCTTTCTCAACATGTCATAGAGAGTGAAAAGGGAAAGACAGTACTGTTTGGGTAGTAGACGAAGGAACGGTTGACGTCAAGCTGAACCTGGTCTTCATCCCGGTGGCGGGGCAATTCCTTCCAGTCCCCAGAAGGATCCTGTGTCGATAACGGGTCCTCTTGATCGTTGGATGGGGCATCGATACCTAGCAATATAGGCCCTATATAAGGCGTTATTAGCCGGGATAGACTTTGTATGTAACGAGGGGTGAGCACGTACATGCTTGCCTTCGTAAGGTATCAGACAGGAATCCACCGTGGCTTTCAGCTAGAGATCGAAGGCGGCTGATGTCTTTCCATTTGCATGCTTCAATTATCTCGGCAGCTTTAGGATTGGACAGGATATCGGGTTCCTGAGAAACATCATTGCTAGTATTGACATTGGTGCTGCTACTGGTCTGGCTGGCAGACAAAGGCGTTTGGTGATCGAATTCTGGCGGACTATCCATGGCAGAGGCCAACAATAAACTGGAGATAAGAGTAGTGACCAAGGCAGAATGCAGAATAAGGGCGTCAAGTAAGGCTTGGGTAGGAAGGGATGAAAATCAGATGGAGATTCCGGCCATCACCAAGACCAAGAAACAGCCGAGAAACAGAACCAGTCGCGGTCGTTCCCTTGCTAGATGACAGATATATTATTGGACAATCTTGGGATCCCTCCTTTCCTATTCCTGTGACGATTGCGTAGCAAGGAATTTGTGGTGTTTCGTGTCACTTGATGGATGAGAACTCTTGGGCAGGAGAGTTGCGTTGCTGTATTTGTCTTGATCCCTGTTTAGCTGATGAGTGAGGTTGATTCAAACTCCTGCTAACGTACCTTAGTAGTAGGTAGGGGGCATGTACCCACTTTGACCGGTCGGGACGGGCCCGGGAATCCCCCCACGTCCGGACAATTCCAATGATAGTTGATTTATCACCTTGTTATTATAAGATAAGTTTGCTCATGCATCGGATTTATACGAGCCTTTTGCTTGAGATGGACTGTTTTGCTCGTGTTGCATTGATGTACTAGGGCAAATACAAAATGAAACTACACGCAACTCTAGGGTGACTTGGCAAATATTGCCGTCTTATTTCACGATGACTTATTACTATCTAGACACCACGTCCATCATGATTGGATTAAGAAGAGTATAAAAAAGGAAACGAACTAATGTGATGAACTGGTTGGAACATGCAGCTCTTTAAGACAAGCGGCTATCTCTTAACTTCAGCTTTATGTATGTGCAGCACTGCGCATGAACCAATCCATTCATTCATTTATAACCTTGTGACCAACTTCCCTGCATGTGAGGCTATCGGCGCTTTTGAACAACTAGTTATTCATCGTATATGATCTCGAGTTTGTCAAGACAATCAGCCGCAAGAACCCGTCACATATGGGATAAAAGTTTATCAACTTGTTGCTAAAGCGAGTCTCTTCGATGCCCTCACGTCAACAGCTGGAATTGTTTACATCGCTGTACACCTAGAACTGCAATTTCTCTGCCGTGTTGAATGTAGACAGCATGTCAGAAAAAAGATTGCGTTCTGAGTAAAAAGCTCCCTTCTACATTACAGATAGCCTTTAACCACGATCTTACTGGCACATGCATGTTGGTTAGCCCTATGGCGACAAGAAAGCCCCCGAGATGGCTTGGCATATATGACAGCTCGTGTTACACAATGCGACAAGCAAACAAGCTTGCTCAGTAGGGCAGCAGGGCGAAACAGGCCTTGACTGACAACAGAATGTAGTGCTGTGGAGTAAGCAGGTCAATATGTGGTCTAAACCTGAGTCATATCTCTGCCCCCTTAGCCTTTGTAATGATTCTTACCAAGAGGCTGACTACATGATATATCATACAGTACCTACCATTGGATCGATGCCTGTTGTAAATCCTCCACATATTGAGATCTGTAGTCTATATTTGCTTACATCTGTGAGATAGCACAGGTTACATATAGTAGGATACAATGATCCTTTATCTATACCAAGCATTTCAACAACGACAAAGACGAAGAAGAAAAAACTTTCGATCAGCACTAACTTACTTACTGCCCAACAATCGAAATGGTAGGCTAAGCTTCTTCGTCATACACTCTTGAGGATTAGATTAGCATAGAATGCCTACCTAATTAGGATGGATGTACAGGAAGAAAAGCAACCAAGCCTCCACCACCATATCCACAACGGAGGGATTGTTCCAGGTCCAATTGAGGTGCTGTAATCTACTAATGTTCGGGGTCTTTCAGCACTGATTACAGTAAAGCCTCCTTATAAATGCCGAGACTATCTGGATGAAATATCCCCAGGCCGTGCACCCCCCACGGGTCCAAACATGTTGAAAAAGAAAGGAAAGAAAGGAAGGGCAAAGGAAAGCTGAGACATCGGGACGGTCCAGACTTGCATTTACAACAACTAAGAACCGGCTGTATTCGGTATCCTCAAGTTCCGAGAGACGGTGAACCCTAGCTTGGTATGCAGCTGGTTGTCTGAAAGCTGAAGCCCGGGGCATATTGCATATCCAGGTACTGAGCTGGGAGTGGCTTATTTGTGATCCATCTTGGAAGAGCCAGGTATGCAGTATGGATGGAATCGATCTGAACTAACTTAGCCCTATGGAGCTCAGAACGAGATCCGCGCACTTTCGTCCCGGCGTTGATTATGTGTTGGACCTGGCTAATGACATCCGAGCTGAAAGTTTGGATTGCTATCTTAGTTCACCTACTAGTACTGTATTGTACGAATATTGCTTGCTAGTTTAATACTACAGAATCCGTTCAGTCATATGGAAATTACAGTACCATTGCTTCGTGTAGATCAACACCCAATTTGCATGAGGAGTATTAAACCAAAGAGCCGCTCCGCTCTACCGACGCCCTGGTTCTTGGACGCCACCTAAAGAAAAACTAACTTGCACCGGTGTGCAGAAATAGGCAGGTGATCTATATAGTGCGCACATGAAGAGGATTGTGTAGGTTGTATGGTATACTACAAAACCTGAAAAATGGAGATAATTGAATGAGATTTATAATCTATCTGTTCTCATGATAGTTGTAGCCTGGGTTTGTTCATATGGATGTCCTGAGCCATTTTCAAGGATGCTCGTCCCCATAGAATTGGTTGGATCCATCGTACTATAATTGCTAATGAATTATGATGCCGTTGGGTGTGTATGTGTGTGTAGGGATCCAGGGTTGAGTTTTTAGGCTATGATAATTCTGTTGTCTTACCCAGCTCCGGTCGAGATTGGAAGCGCTGTGAAGCCTCAGTGGGGTTTGGGTTGCGAACAAAGAGCTCAGCGGGGGGCACGAGTCCAGTTCATGAGAATTACTTTCAAGGCTACCTACCTACTGGTGGTTTCACAAAATCCATGTGAGGTGAGGTCTGGTTGGTACAGGCAATGTACCTAGGGTGAAACCGGGTTGTCGAGTAACCATGGTGAAGGCAACTTGCAGAATAGAACAAGGATCAATTCCAGTATCCAGGCCTTACAGCTAAAGTGCAACGAATGGATTGGATGATTCTATGCTTCCCGGTCATGTTGTAGAAACGCTCCATATGTATCCTACTATGTAGTTTACCTAGTACTCCGGGTATGGATGGGAGTGAGCACCTATGGACCTTATTACAGTACGCCTAAAACTGCGGGTCAGGGTCTGACGGGGCGCTAAAATCTATCCGCTCGGGCTGCTGGGGATCGATCACAACTCACATCCATCCATTGGACTTCCCGGACCTGACCCGAACTGAGCAGTAACTGACTTAGTACTAAGGCTGCTAGGCTAGTTGGTACTGGGTACCTACTACCCAGACAGATAATGGATCCATTACCTAGCCCCAGGTGTTCAGTGCCCAGGCATGGAAACGCACAGAAAAGGTGGACCTCGACTCACCTCAAGCTTCTCTTCAGCTTCGGAGCCTCACGCCGTTTCTCGAGTTGTTTTTAACCAACACAGATCAGATCAGATCAGATCAAGTCTTGGCCTGGGAGAGACAAGCTTGTCCCTGGATCGGACTCATCTCTCTGTGGCTTGTTCTGACTCTTTATCCCCCGAGACGTATTCGCTGCCCTCTACTGGTCACAAATGCCAATCTCAATGCCTACGGATGGGGCTTTTGTCTAACATCAGTTTGCCCTGATCAATAATCAACTCTTCTACTCCTGTATTGCAGTCTTTATTTATTTCATATTCAACAACTTGCCTCAGCATTCGTGCCTCCTGGCATCACCACAAGCACCTACACCGCGGAACTACAGGCACCGGCCACTCAGCTCGGTCTCGAACCATTCCGTCTCCTCATTTATCTAGGTAGTCGATCACCTTGATCTTGGCCGTCTGCGACTTTTGCTTCAGCTGGAGATACTCTATTTTGAACACCAAAGCCCGAAATCCAAGTGTACCTATCTAGGCCAGCTCGTTCACTAGGGCTCACCCTTATTCTGCATCGCAGTTAGTGCAATCGAATTTATTCTATCGCTGACTGGCCCCCGCTGCTCGTGCCTTGCCTGCACTCGTGTATCAATCGAATCTACCTCTGAAGCTTGGTTAAGAAGCTCTCGGCGTTGTCACCCAATCGTTACTCCAAGATTTCTCAACCGACTCACATTTACCTGATCGATCAACCGTTACTAGGCGAGATTCTAGCGGCGTCAAATTTGGCTGGTGTTGGACTGGCGCAGATAGCTATTCACCGGACCACTCCCAAACACGCACCAGACCACTAGGGTGATTGCATGGACGACGCACCCAACACTTTGTCAAACTCACCGGGCCGGCTCTCTCTTTGAGTTTTCTACCTAATATCGACATATTTCGGCTGTCACGAGAACGTTGCCAATGCCCCACGCGTAAGCCGTTGCTTGTTCGTCTTGAAAGCTACTTCCCATGCTCAAAGCCTTCGCCATCGGCATTTTGGCATCTTCTCCCCGACATCGGGAGTCACCCCATACTCCGCTTTGGTAGTTATTTGATGCCATGAAGAGTTCAGCATGGCGTTCCAGAGCAGTGTTTTTAGAGATGGCGAGTGGGTGACGCAGACAGTCAGCTTCCAAGATGCTTTGAAGGCCTCTTCTTCTGTGCCCAAAACCACCTCAGATCCTCATACCGAAACACCTACTTGTGGTATCCTGTCGAGGACTATTATAGAGAGCCCCGTTGTGCACTGGGTTCTCCCAGTCTGGCTACGGTCACGCTCCCACAACGATCTTGCGTTTATCGGGGTAAGTTCTTTCCCTTTTATACGAACAATATCCGGCACGTAGCTGTCAAGTTTTTCACACATCCAATGATCAACTCATTGATAGAATGAAGCATGTATTGTGTCTGTTGGCGGGTTTGTTTTGTGTACACCCAAGAGTGGCAGTACTGGCCGACTCTAAAACTCATCTTGATAGTCGCTTACTACAGCTTAAACCTACAATGAGAGTTGTTACTGATTGATTCAGGATCGCTTTGTCCAAATAAGTGAACTCCGTGACGACGGACAAGTCCACGAGGTCATAAGAAAAGCCGATTTCGGCACACGAATCCGCAACGCAATCGTCCTTGGAGCACCCCCTCATGGCGGACCTGATGGCGCAGGTGCCAGTTCGATCAAGGTCGAAGACCCTGATGTTGCTATGCAAGATGATACTAGAGCGTATCAAGCCGATGTACACCATACGTTACCGCCGCAACTCCTGGTGCTAATGCTCGAGACTGGCGATGCTGTTTTCCTTTTCATTCAACAGCGCGCAGACGGAACGCTCGAATTTGTGACAACAAAGTATGAGAGCCCTAGAAACCTACAGTTCTTAGGGTACCACCTCTCCATTGACCCCTCGTCACGATACATGGCCGCCGGGTCTGCCCAAGGAGCGTTCATTATCTTCGAGTTAGAGTCACTCAATACCATGGATTCACAATTCCGCCATCATGGCTCTTTTAAGCCTGTAAAGTCCATTCGAGTACGGACAACACAAGGCGTCATTCATAAGATGGAATTCTTACACCCACGACCCGAGGATGACTATCATATCATCCTCCTTCTCATCATCATCCGACGTGAAGCTAGCAAGCAGGCCCATGTCTCCCGCATGGTTGTCTATGACTGGGAGCTCGGTGATGAACTTAGCACTGTACTTCGGTCAGAGAAGGGAACACCTCTTCCAAAAGAACACCGCATGCCTCTTATGATCATCCCTCTCAAACTTAACACTGCTTTCTTCGCGGTCTCGGAACATTGCATTGGTATTGTCAAGAATGCATTTACTGGGCAAACGCTCTTTGACACTATTGAGACTCATTCTCCTGGGCAAACCGATTTGCATCATGGAGCTTCTGAACCCCTTTGGACGGCCTGGGCACGACCGTTCAGGCTTCCTTCATGGCAGGCCAAAATGGACACTATTTATCTGGCTCGTGAAGATGGCGTTATTGCCCACATCGAGATTGATGCAATAGCTCTACTTCCTTCGGTGATCAACGTCGGAACGATCAACACCAATATTACGACTGCTTTCACCACAGCGTATGATGTCTTTTCGGACGTGCTCGTGATTGGTGGCGAATCGGGCCCAGGGGGTATCTGGAAGGTATTTGACGCTCTCTACTCGTGAACTGGCCTTGAATAACGTCTAGAGTTATAGATCGAAGCCCGCGGCGACCCTCGGCAAGTTAGTGTTATACCGAATTGGTCACCTGTTGTAGACCTTGCTACCACAGACACAAATCTTTCATGGACGAGCGGTAGTACACAAAAGGAACATTCAACCAGGCGCAAAACCCTTACAAACCTGAAACAGAAACCAGACCGCATCTTTTGCACTTCTGGTCGTGGACCTCGCTCAAGCTTGACAGAATTGAGATGGGGAATTCAGGCAAGGATTGGACTCGAATTTGATTATGACCAGCCTGTTCGCCAATCGTGGATGTTTCCAATCGAAATTCAAGGCGAAAGAGGCTTTTATGCCGTGCTGTCGTTGCCACATTCTTCAGACGTGCTTCATTTTCCTGCTGATCTGAGCAATGCCAGCGCCTTATCCTCAGATGCCTGTCCTTTCGATACCTTATCGCGAACGATTTCAGCGACAAAGAACGGCCAAGGAACTATTATACAAATCACCGAAACATCCACAAGCTTTATTGCACCCTTCCAGAGGTACGAAAACTAGTATTTGGCCGTCACGCATGGCTAACATAATTCCAGTTCACGACACAATCACGGTGAGGTTTGTGGCAAGATCTCGTTACTAGCGGATCATGCATCTTGCTTTGACGACACGATAGTGCTGTCTTCGCATGACGCCCAAGGATCGCGGCTTGACGTCTTGCAAGTTGACGAAATGAATCTGTTACACTCAACCTCGTTTGATGCCAAGGGTGAGATAACGTGCTTGGGCCTCTTCAGGAAATCCCTCGAGACCTACATCGTGGCAGGTTCTGTCAAAGATAGCATGCCATACTTGACAATATATTCGCTGGATGGTCGCGAAATCAGCAGCAAGGACCCTCAACCCCATCTTGGTAAGTTAGGTGTTAAGACAGCCAAAACAAGACGGGCCAACTGACATTTTAGAAGATACTGCCGATCAAGAACCTCTCTTCCAGATGGAAGCATACACAAGCGTTAACGCAATCGCTGATACCACCGACAAGATAATTTTAGTGCTCGGTACGAGGACCGGCCACCTTGTGACTGTCGAGCTTTCGGAAGGCGATCTAGAGCACAGTTCGTTCGCAATCGAGCAGCTCGGTCTCTCACCCGCCAACATATTTTCAACATCCGGCCCGTTCGATGGTAGTCATGCTGCCTTAGTATGCTGCGACAACAACCTATCAATCGTGACCGACTTTTCGACAAAGACCACCA
This sequence comes from Fusarium transvaalense, assembly GCA_013623685.1. Lineage (NCBI taxonomy): Eukaryota > Fungi > Ascomycota > Sordariomycetes > Hypocreales > Nectriaceae > Fusarium > Fusarium transvaalense. The sequence goes on from JABFFG010000023.1 coordinate 22,836, forward strand.
AGTTTCACACCAAAAGCCGAATCTGGGCAACCGATTCCAATGAACAATCAATGCCATCGCCACCCATCCACTCGGCCTTTTGCCTCGAAAGCAGCCTTTCTGGCTACAATCGTCACATGTCTCTGATGTTATTGGCTGGAACGCGGATTCTTCTTGTGGATATATGGCCTCATATTGGCCCAGTTCCTCGCAGTATCGCGCTCGATGGGACACCGATGCGTCTTATTTACTCCAAACAGTGGAAGGCTTTGGTGGTCGCGCATTTGAAAGACGATCGACCAACACTTTCTTTCATTGACCCCAACACTGGGGAAAACATTTCAGCAGCAGCTAACAAGGACAAGCAACCGTCTGATTACATCTCTGGCCTCGGACACCCGGGAGACAGGATTTTCGGCTTATACGAGTGGTTCTATGTCAAAGATGGGAAGACATTCCCGTTTATCATTGTGACCACCCAGCAAGGTCGGCTTATGATTGTCTCTGTAAAGGCAGAGCAAGTCGAGGGTGCTAATGGACCGACAAGACAATTGCAATACTGGACCCGATACAAGAAGAAAGGCTTTACAGACCCGATTTACACTGTTGTTGGAGATGCCGTGGGTCTTCTGTTCTGTGTTGGCAAGGTTCTCCATTGGGAAGTCCTCGACCTCGCAGAAAAGAGACTCAAACCGATGAAGCAAATTAACTTGGATTCTCCAGCTACTTCACTTCGTGTCGAAGGCCATAAAGTCTGTGCATTGACTGCACAGCACTCTTTGCAAGTCATTGACCTTGAAGTCGGATCAGAGGAGACTCAGGCGTCCATCATCCACAGCGACCAGATAACAAGGTATACAGGGCACGTGATAGAAATGGGGGATTCTGAAGAACAACCGGGTAAGTGGCCTGTGAGTGTGATATCTACTTCACAAGCTGGTCTCGCTGGAGTGTGGATCCCTTGGGGCCAACGCAATAAAGAGTTTGAGGTTGTTTTCGAGGGTGTATTGCCTACATCAATCAGGAGGTTCCGCAAGGGGCAAACGCGCCCCTTTTGGCTGGCAGTTGACCGTCAGCGACAGTACGATACACTGTTCAGCACGACTGATCAGGCCGAAGTTTTGGGAGTTTCACTGGATGGATCATTGCAGCATTTCTCCCTGATAGGTGTGGACCTTTGGCGTTTCCTTCGACTTGTACAAAACTTGGCATACCACAACACAGACGTGTGCCCTTTTGCGCGCATCAACCAGTCTTCAATACATGGCGACATGGAGCTTGATCTGGACTTGGAACTGGAACCTCAACCATATCCGGACATGATGCATATTGATGGCGACCTTCTCAAACGTTGCCTCGATTTGAACGCATTAAAAAACCTTGTATCTATTGGCGATGGTATCGATCTATTCTGCGAGTATCTGGACGGAATCGAAGAAGGCATACACACAGAAGGTTTTCGGGACAGTGGCATTGATGGACAGGAGAAGTACATTGAACTGGGCTATAAGATACTGGAGTATGTTTTGGCTCCAGCAATCTGAATGGAATACAGCAGGGGCTTAGCATAACACAAGAGCTGGGGTTGAAGGGGTGATTAAGAACTTTATCAATATGGATCTAGTTATAGAAAGTATAATTCTCTACGGGTTAGAGACACAGAAATATTAGATAGTGAGTCGACATATCCGTCACATACTACCTGCCTATACATTGATTGTAGGTATCATATCTGCCTGATGAGTTTGAGTTTGACTCACAGTAGCGGCTTACATAATATAACAAATTCACAAAATAATCATGATTCTTGGGTTTTTCCCACCCATTGCCCCGCACTACATCAGAGGCGGCTTAAAATATCGTTAACAGTGTTTGCATTTGAAGAAAGCACGTATTTAAAGAAGTTAATGATCGGCTGTAAGTGAAGTTAGAGAAAATTATTAGCATGTAAAAAGAACGGTCTTTCTGCATACACACGAAAACCCCAACGAAGTTAGATTCGCCACGCAAAAAGCCCTGTATTGTATGATACTGGTAGCATCCACTGTTGAACTGCCCCGCCTTAAACCTGTGCAGTCACTGCAGTAGGCCTAAACCCACTCACTCCCACCCTCTAACCTGACCTTCCAGGCGCTCTTCTGTGTACTGTGTGTGTGAGTGACCAAGAGCGAGCATTTGGTTGCCTTGTTCGTTTGTCAACTTTTTGTATTTTAGTTTTTGGGCTCCGGTACTTCGCCTCTCCCCCAAAATTTCCAGAAATACATCTGGCTCACTCGCCTACTTCGACGAACGTATCTCGAGTTTCAGCCAGCCGACAAGCCAAACGCCGAGATGCCGCCCAAGAAGAAGGGAAACAAGAAGAACCAGCAGGACGACTGGGAGGCCGAGCTGGGCGAGACCATTGCCCCGCCCGCTGCCGCTACCAATGGTGCCGATGGTGATGCCAACGGCGACGACGAAGAGGGCGGTGCTGGTGGACTGATGGCTACACTGCGCAAGAACAAAGAGAAGCGCAAGAAGAAGGGCATCGTCGAACCCGAGCCCACCCCCGAGGAGCCTGCTGCCGAAGAACCTCCCGCTCAAGCCCCCGTCGAGGCCAACATCGATGATGAGTTCGCTCTGCCAGAGAAGAAGGGCAAGGGTGGCAAGCAGAACAAACAGCCTGCTAAGAAGGCTGAGCCCGCCGCCGCCGCCGATGATGCCGACAGTGGCCGTATCTTGACCAAGGCTGAGAAGGAGAAGCTCAAGAAGGAGCGTGAGAAGCAGCGAAAGAAGGAGCAGGTATGTACTACCACGGATGCTTCCTGGCATAACTCACTTGCATGTATAAGCTGCTAACAACTATTTAATAGGCCGCTGCCAAGAAAAAGGGTGGTGCTGCTCCTAAGGCTGAGCCTGCCCAGGCTGCTGCTCCCGAGAAGAAGGAGGAAGCGGCCCCTGCTGAGGTCGCTCCCGAGCCCGAAGCCGCTGGAGGAAAGAAGAAGAAGCTCCCCGCCCATCTCGCCAAGCTTCAGAAGCAGCAGGAGGAGCTCAAGCGTCAACGAGAGGAAGCCGCTAAGGCTGAAGCCGAGGCCAAGGCTCAGGCCGAGGAGGAGGATCGTCTTGCTGCTGAGGAAGAAAAGAAGCGCGAGGAGGCCAGAGCTTTGAAGAAGCAGAAGGAGAAGGAGCGTATTGAGCAGCTCAAGAAGGAGGGCAAATACCTTACCAAGGCTCAAAAGGAGGAGAAGGCCCGAAATGAGCGAAAGCTTCAGCAGATGCTGGCTGCTGGTATCCAAGTTGGACCTGCCGATGGTGGTGAGAAGAAGGGCAAGCCCGCAGACACAAGAAGAAAGAAGGGTCGTGGTCAACAAAAGGTATGTTCAGATGCTACAAGGATATCGGTATAGTAGTACATGCTAATCTCGGGCAGATTGATGAGGAGAAGGCCCTTGCCGAAGCGGCCGAACGAGCACGACAGGAAGCTGAAAAGGCCTTGAAAGAAGCTGAAGAAAAGGCTGCTCGCGAGAAGGCCGAGGCCGAAGCCAAGGCTGCCGCTGAGAAGAAGGCCGACGAAAGCGAAGTTGAGGATGACTGGGAGGCCGCAGCTGCATCTGAGGATGATGTCAAGGACAGCTGGGATGCTGACTCTGACGAAGAGGAGGCTGGAAAGGAGAAGGAGAAGGAGAAGGAGAACGGAAAGACGCAGGATTCTGCTGAGGACGACTCTGAAGAGGAATCCTCCGATGACGAAGCTGCCACAGCTGCACAGGCCGCCGAGGCACAGCGAAAGCGAGAGGCTGCCGAGCGCCGCGAGAAGGCTCATCAGGCCGCCCTGGCTGCCCGATCCAAGGACAACCTGCGATCGCCAATTTGCTGTATTCTGGGTCACGTCGATACCGGAAAGACCAAGCTCCTCGACAAGATCCGACAGACCAACGTCCAGGAGGGCGAAGCTGGTGGTATCACTCAGCAGATTGGTGCTACATACTTCCCTGCCGAAGCCATTAAACAGAAGACAGCTGTCGTCAACCAAGACGGCAAGTTCGAGCTCAAGGTTCCCGGTCTTCTTGTCATTGATACCCCTGGTCACGAGTCTTTCTCTAACCTCCGATCTCGTGGTTCTTCGCTTTGTAACATTGCCATTTTGGTCGTCGATATCATGCACGGTCTCGAGCCCCAGACTCTCGAGTCTATGCGCATGTTGAGAGATCGCAAGACTCCTTTTATTGTGGCCCTCAACAAGATCGATCGTCTTTACGGCTGGAAGCAGGTTGCCAATAACGGTTTCCAGGACAGTCTGGCCCTCCAGAGCAAGGCTGTCCGTAACGAGTTTGAGACTCGTCTAGAGAAGACCAAGGTTGCTTTCGCTGAGCAGGGTTTCAACTCTGAGCTCTTCTACCAGAACAAGTCCATGTCCAAGTACGTCTCGCTTGTGCCCACTTCTGCGCACACTGGCGAGGGTGTTCCCGACATGTTGAAGCTCATTGTCCAGCTCACCCAGGAGCGCATGGTTGGTTCTCTTATGTACCTTTCTGAGGTTCAAGCTACCGTCCTTGAAGTCAAGGCCATTGAAGGTTTCGGTATGACCATTGATGTTGTCCTCTCCAACGGTATCCTGCGAGAAGGCGACCGTATCGTGTTGTGTGGTACTGAAGGAGCCATCAAGACAAATATCAGGGCACTTCTTACACCAGCACCCATGCGAGAGCTGCGTCTCAAGTCCGCATATGTCCACAACAAAGAGGTCAAGGCCGCGCTGGGTGTCAAGATCAGTGCACCTGGCCTCGAGGGTGCCATTGCTGGTTCTCGCCTGATGGTTGTTGGCCCCGATGACGACGAAGATGACATTGAGGATGAGGTTGAGTCTGATCTTGCTGTTCTCTTCAACCGTGTCGAGAAGTCTGGTCGTGGTGTCAGCGTCCAAGCCTCGACCCTGGGTTCACTCGAGGCTCTGCTTGACTTCCTCAAGGACTGCAAGATTCCCGTTGCCAACGTCGGTATTGGACCCGTCTACAAGCGCGATGTCATGCAATGTGGTGTCATGTTAGAGAAGGCGCCAGACTATGCCATTATGCTATGTTTCGATGTCAAGGTCGACAAGGAAGCACAGCAGTACGCTGAGGACCAGGGTATCAAGATCTTCACAGCTGATATCATTTACCATCTGTTTGATTCATTCACCAAGCATATGGATGAGCAACTCGAGAAGAAGAAGGAGGAATCCAAGCTGCTTGCTGTCTTCCCTTGTGTCCTCAAGCCTGTCAAGGTTTTCAACAAGAACGATCCTATCGTTATTGGTGTGGATGTTACCGAGGGTCAGCTCCGAATCAACTGCCCTGTTGCTGCCGTCAGGAACAACCCCACAACTGGTGTCAAGGAAGTTGTCAAGCTGGGCAGAGTGTAAGTGTTCTTGCCATTATTTTGTGTGAATTCTCACTGACCTTTTACAGTACTTCTATCGAACGAGAGCACAAGCAGATTCCTGTGTGCAAACGCAAGGAGCCTTCAGTTGCTATCAAGATCGAGATGGGTGGCTCGCAGCCGATGTACGGTCGTCACCTAGAAGAAGACGAGACCTTGTACAGTTTGATCTCACGAGCCAGTATCGACACACTCAAGGAGTACTACCGAAAGGAAGTCAGCAACGACGAGTGGCAGCTAATCATCAAGCTCAAGCCCTTGTTTGACATTTCATAAGCGACCGGATTTACCAAAAGTTAAAAGCTTGATGGTTGTAAAGGTTCTCGCCATTATCGGCGCCGGGAGCCCGGCTTTCCCCTGCATGCATAGCTATATGTCCACAGTCAAAGAAAGAATGTGGAGGCAGGGAGAGCCAGCTCCCTGCGTGGGGAGAACAGTACGAGTCCTACACTGCATTTCGAAGGGAAGAGATCGGGAGAAAAAAAATTGCATCCATCTTGTTTGAAGGTAATAGTGTACGGTAGTGATATGCATTTCCAGGGCGACAAAAAACGGCTGAGGGCTCGCGAGGTCAAAGGGAAAAACAGGATTCCTTAGCCGGCGTGGCCATTTAGAAAGAATCTTTATATCCAAATCGAAGTTGAAATTATTCAAATCGCCAGGCTCTCAAGTGACAATCGGCGGAAGCATTCATCGTTGTTTCTTCTTTTATCCAGGCATGTGCCTGTTTTGAAGGACTTGGCCATAACGATGTATGCCATCTCTATACTTTAAAATATGTATCCATCTCCTCTGATATCATCCATACCAAGACTTTGCCATATGGCGATTATGGTTCGGCATGTATCGTAAGCATTGTCAAACGCTACGAATATCTATCTCAACAGCGTCACTTCAGAGATGGCAAATAACTCTAGAGAATAGCGAACAACCAAAACTTGAACCAAACTCGAGTGTATGGGTCCTAACTACTAAAGGTGTAAAAAGTGGTCTAACGTTCGGGTAACATATCCGTCATGATGATCCGAGCCTCCTTCCCCAAATAAAACAGAGTCGTTGCAACCATATCGCATGTTCTATCTCTTCTCCGTCCGATCCTGGTGGCATTTCTTTTTCAACATCCGTGCGTAATCTTTTTTAAGCGTCATTCATCTCATATCATGCATTGCACCCCTTTACTTATAATTTACTGGGGGTCGGCTGTGCCTTCAGTCTCCTGTTGCGGAGCGTCGGCATCCTTCATCTCCTGGTCGGGGGTGGCCTTCTCGGACTCTGAAGCCTTGCGAGCATCCTCCTCAGCCTTCTTCGCAGCCCGTTCGGCCTCGGCTTTCTCCAGAGCGGCTTGACGCTCGGCCTCGACTTTCTCGAAGTGGCGCTGGACAATTGGGCCGGCCATGGCACGAATCTCGTCGATCTTGGCAACGTACACACCCTTAGTGGTATCCTCACCCTCCTCGTAGAGCCAGTCCTGTAATTCAAGTCAGTATAAAACATCTCGTTATGGTGTTATATTGAACATACCTCGGTGGCCTCAAGCTTAGCCTTGATAGTCTCCTTCTCCTCATCGCTGGCGAACTCAGAGTACTGCTCATCGAGCTTGGCACGAAGGTCGTAGATGTAGGCCTCGAGCTCGTTCTTCTTCTCCTCAGTGTCGGCAACAAGCTTGTCTTCCATCACCATGGCAGATTCCTTCTCAAGAAGGCTGGCCTTGGTGGCCTCATCCAACGAGGCACTGCCGGTGGAGATGGGCAAGTCACCCTTTCGGACCTGCTTCTTCACCTTGCGGGTCTTCTTGGGAGCATCCTTATCGGTTTCCATGGCCTTATGAGAAGCGTATGTTAGCGATCGAATTTCATATATCGAGGGTTCTAAATCTTCAGCGACGGCAGTAGCGGAACGGGACGAAGAATGCTCTTCGTCATCGTCGAGGCGTTGACGCTTAGCGGGATATGCACGACTATCATCTCCAACGGATGTGGATGATGACGTAGATGCCGAGTCCTCTGACTGAACAGGGGGGAAACTGGAAGCCGTAGATGGCGCAGACAAACTCACATCGGGGTCCTTCTTTTCACCGTCCTCGTTAACCTCCTCCTCAACCTCCTCCTCCTCAACGTAGTAACCGGTCTCGACGTTCAAAACACCGTGAATGTTGACACGGGCCTTGAGCTTGCAGATCATGAAATCGTCCTTACCATCGGCCTTGACGTTCTTGACGGAGAAGCGGCCGATCCAAGGGTTGGTCTTGCCAGGGAGCAGCTCGGGCTGGGCATATCGAGCCTCGAGATCGAAAGGCTGTTTTCGGTAGAAAGTGAGAATCTTGGTGGAGGGCATGACGTTGCCCTTGTTGAATACAATGAGGCTAGTATCCTCGTCAGGAATATCGGGGGCCTTCTCCCAGCCAAACTCAATGGGGTAGCTGATGATGTCCTGGACAGAGAAGTCTCGGACACGGAAGACGGGAGAAAGAATGGCACAGCTGAAAGCGGAACCACGGGCAAGAGCCTCATCGGCGTTGAGAGTGTAAGAAAGAGTCTTGCCGAAGAAAGACTGGATGCGCTCCTTAAGAGCAGGAACACGAGAGCCACCACCAACAACTTCAATAATGTCAATATCGTCCTTGGTGAGCTTGGCTTGAGCCAGAGCCTCCTCAAGGGGAAGGTGGGTTCGCTGAAGGAGGGGCTCAATCATGGCCTCGAACTCCTGGCGGGTGATCATGGCGGAAGCATCGATATCGTTCATGAGAGACTCAATGTTGACGGGGGCCTGCTGGTTGGCAGACAGAATCTTCTTGGTCTTCTCGGCAGCGGCGATGGTACGGGCGAGGGCACGGCCGTGAGTCATGATGTCGACCTTGTATTTACCCTTGAACTCCTTGGCAAGGTGCTCGACGAGAGCGCGGTCGAAGTCTCGACCACCAAAATCCTTGTCCCAAGTAGTGGCCTTGACGGCGAGCTCACCCTTCTTGAACTCAACAATGGAAACAGTGTAGCTGCTGTGACCAATATCAACAAAGCAGACTCGGCGGGGCTGCTCCTCGGGAGCGGGCAGGTCGAGCTTTGTGATACCCCAGCCAAGAGCGGCAGCGGTGCCGTCGTTGATGAGGCGCAGGACACGGAGACCAGCGATCTCAGCAGCGTCGATAAGGGCACGGCGCTGGACATCAGTGAACCAAGGAGGCACACTCATGCAAACATCTTGGACAGGTAGCTTCAGCTCGGCACCGGCGGTGGACTTGATCTTGCTAAGGTACATGCCAACCAACTGGGTAGCTGTGAACTTCTCCTTCTTGCCCAGGTAGTTAACCTCGGCACCGACCTGGCCGTTGACATCGACCAGAGGAGCGGTGACATATTGCTGCTCAATCTGAATATCGGGGTCGTTGAATGATCGGCCAGCGAGTCGCTTCAGAGAGCTGACGGTGTTCTTGAGGTTGGAGATCTCCTGGGTCTTGGCGGCCTCACCGAGATAGCGAGACTTGGGTCCGAATCCTACCAGAGAACTATGAATCTGTCAGTATAAAATATTCGATAATCATGGTGGGGTTGCTTGAATTTGCGCGACAAGCGACAAGTTCAAGCAAGAGGAGATGACATACGGAGTTGCTCGGTTTGAGACTTCATTGGTGACCTATATCAAACATGAAGAGTCAGTCATAAGCGTCATTAATGCCATCCATCTATCTCGTTGTTGATGTATGACCGAAGGCGACAACTGAATATGGAGGGGTAGAGCGGTTGGTCGAGATAGATAGATAGATAGCGGGGGACAAGACAACGAGGGTATACGCACAACGTCGACACCGCGGTTTCGGGCGATGGCAATGACGGTCTTGAGGGTTCCGAAATCGATTCCTGTAGGTCAGGAGTCAGTTTATTTGCCTTGAAACAACAAGCAGCAACAGGCTGAAGGAGCAACTTACCAACGACACTCATGGTTTCGGCTGGTGGGGTTTGCCCCGAGACACGATATTAAGGTAAAATGAGGAGAAGGGGGGATATAGTTGAGCGATGCGCAGGAAAGCTCAGAGGAGAGGGAAATGAAAGCGATCGCAAAAAAGCGGAAGATAGAGAGAGGATCGTGAGAATAGAATAAGGTAGAGGTAGGTATGGAGGGGGAGAGTAAGTAAGTAGTAAGGTCGACTTGGTTGGGCGGCGGTTGGTTGTTTATGGTCCGTCCTTGGTCCGCTGGGTCAATTTTTTTTTTGGTGGAGGGGCAGCGAATGGGGGATGCCGCTTTCCTACTGAAAGTACAGAACTGAAATTTTCAAATGGCACCTTTCTTTTCAGTGGGTTTCTCACATCTCACAGGGTGCGAGTCCTCAGTACTTGCGGGTCTATACGCTACACACCGAATGATAGCGTGGAGCGATGATGTAAGTAAAGTATATGTTACTTCTTTTTTTGGTTTCTGTTTCTGTTGCGATTGGATTCGTTTTTTTTTTAATGAAAGCCGTTTCTAGAAGATGCGAAGGGAGGTTCCTTTTCTCTATCAAAAAAAGAGAGAGGGACTCGACTCATGGTTTATATATTGATAGCTCTAATCTAGTGGAAGCATAACACAACACAAGTCTCATCGTGCCAGGATGTTGTGGTCACGTTGAACAGTCCATGATGGACTTGGTCGACCCTAGAAACGACGATAGATTTCTGTGCGATTCTGTCACCAAAAAGCATGTACCTTTTCCCACCAAGGTACTACCTAGTAGCTTGGTATTCCTGTACGCAATCAATTGCCTTACAGTGGCTGTCAGGGATCCTCCCCACTACTGTGTGGTACGGGACAGGCAATACGCAAGGCACCAACCTCGAAACGTCGATACCCTTGACCTGAACGTGTCAAGTCAAGGTTGAACGAGGCATGGCAAAGAGCAAAAACACGTTACAGGGTACAAGTAGATAGGAAAAAAATGCCCCTCCCCCGCTGTTCCGTCGCTTTGAAAAGGTGAGGCAGAGCTTGATGGAGGGGCAACTTGATGAATGGGAAAACCCCTCTAGCGTCTTTTGATACCTACAGTACAGTACCTAATGATAAAGAACCTTGCCACAGTAGTTTTGCCATCTTGACTGTACAGCTACCTACATCGCATTCGCTTTACGATTCTATATTGCAGTTATCATTATTCCTTTCTTTAAATCTCATTCAAGAAAACTCAAGAAATTTCGAGATGATCAGACTGTCCGTGAAAGCCGGGCTCAATCCTCCGTGCATGACTAAAAGCAACCCAGCTTCAAGATTTGCATGATCATGACACAGCCAAACAAACCGTGCCAAGCTGTTGAAAACTAATATCATGCACTTTCAACTCCGCCGAATTCGCGAATTACTGCCCTGAAAAAGTCTCTTCCAGGTCACCAAAACGCTCACCGACAACGTGCATGCTCTCTCACCGGTCTACCGAGTTTCCCGTATCCTACCAAGTTGGGGATGGGTAGTGCCTGCATAAAACAATACAGTATGCTACGCATTGCCTACCTACCCGAGATGTATTTTGATACGGGTGCAATAATAGAGTGTATAGTAGCGCCAAAGTCGTCTAGGAGCGACTGTAACCTGACTTGACTGGACCCTGGTCGCGTCCTTCGTTCTTCTTCATCTCTGGGCTCTCAACTGGCGAGCTCTTGTGTGTTGTCATGACCCATGCGGCTCCAGAATTGCGGGGTAGACTGTGGTCACTGTGGGCTTGATGATGTGGGATCGACAAGCACGGGCAACTTGCTTGTTATTCGAGCAGTTGAGATAGCTTCATTCTCAAGGGTCAGGGGTACGGTATCAGAAAGCGAAACTCGTGAGTTCGGATCGCCGGAATAAAGTAAGCAGCGATCCATGGTGTCAACCATCAGTCGAGACCAGTTTTCATCTGTTATGCTATCACGTAACCTGAGCTCCTTGATACTCAAAGAATTCCTCAGATTATTCTTTCTTGCTCGGAGAATAACTAACATAGCTTCCATCTCAACCAACAGCAGACCTGTGTAGCTTGCCCCATCTTAACGACTTGTTTTTGGTTTTCTTTTCGCCATACGACCGGCAAACGACAAGTTTCCTTCGTGTCTCGATCGTTCGTTGTCTGCTCTCGCGCTAATGCCTCTACCTTCTGAGAATCGTTGGATATCTTCGCTCCGAGTGCCAGGGCCCGTGGCATTATTGACTCCCAGATCATACAAGGGGATGTCATTCGCACTTGCTGAATGTCCTCGAGGAAGAGTCGAAGCCTCCTGAATTGGTTGACGGTACATACCCTCTGTATCGTTCGTTCCAGAAGCCCGACTCTGCATTTGTTGTGCAAGTTGATACTTTCGAAGATTCTCTTCGTTCATCAAAAGCTTCATCCTCCGTGGTGTACCCACCCCCAGGTTGACATTTCGAATAGATGGGATACTATCCAACGAATCTCGAGCCGTGAAGAACCCCTTAGTTGCCTTCCTTCCCTTCTCAATGTCATCAGCGCTTGCGTCGATCTCATCTGGATGAGCGTACGTTCCCGATGCAGTCTTTTGACGTGCCGAGAACTTTCCGTCTATTTTGTCAGGCGGACGCACCACGCTTCTACTGCGGCCGAGTTCGCTGGTTGTAGTCGATTCACGGTTCGAGGCAGCTCTGCGAGCTTCATGTGCCGCTTTGAAAGTCTCGGGGACCACGTTCAGCTCGTCTCCTTGTTTCTCGGCCTGTTCCGCCGCTTCTCTTGCTGTTGTATGACTGTCCGCCGCCGCGGCATCGGCTCGCGGTCCACCCCATGTTCGCTGTCCTGCTGTAAAAATCCCGTACACCATGTAATACCAGTTGTAAAACGGGTTGAGAATGAACATGAGCGGGTACAGCCAGATCTTGAACCGCCGCAATTTGGCCCCAAAATACAGCATCAACATCCAGTTGAGTCCAAGAGATATAGCGATGAATCCTACAGGAAGATCATCCACCTTTTTGACCGTGGTCATGAGGGCCAAGATCATGATGAAAAACAGCAGTGCTGTTGTCCGGATAGTGTTCTGCATGAACCGAACAAGAATGAGTATAGGATATCGTTTCCATAAACGCCAGTCAGTCAGCATACAAACTTCGTTCGTTATGAAGCCGAGAAACCATCGGCGCCGCTGCTTAATCAGGGACCGAGTTGTCTGTACAGCCTCCGTCTTGCAAAAGGCCGACGTGCACATCTGGATCTGGTGCCGTTTTCTAGCACCAATCATGAAAAGGTGTGTCAGCCAGCGGTCTTCTCCAAGGTGGCATTTGGCGAAGTCAAATAGGTCCTCACACTGCTCTGCTTTGTCCACAAAGTAGTACTTGGCCATTCTTCGAAAAGCTGAGAAGCGTAGCATAGTCAAAGCCCCTGGCAAACAAGTGACAGAGCCACAACCAGACTCAACTGTCCGTTCAAATAACTGCCCATGTATGTACTCCATATCCTGCAGTAGAGTGATAATGCTATGTTTCTTTGTCGTCGAAGTAATGACCCCTGTCATAGCTAGCATCTCTCCAGTATTGCCGGGACTGAGCTCCATATCGTAGACAAAGTTTTGCAAACACACTTTGTCCAGTATGCAGTCAGAGTCAATGAAAAGGATGAATAGATTGTCGTTTTTCTTGAGATACTCCTCGTATACCCGGTCAATGAGCTTGAAGGTTACCTTTTGGCAGTGTCGCTTTCCTCCGTGCGGGAAACGTGAGATAGTCACGCGTGCGAATCGGTACTTAACATCGATACTTCTGGGATATGACTTTCTTTTTGATGACACACCCAGTTGACTGATCGTGCTGAGATACAAGTCGTCTTCTTCTTCTCCGTCGAATGACAGGAAAACGTGGATGCACGATGGTGGATAATCACAGTCTACAACCGAGTTGATAGCTTTGATGAGGACTTCGGGTTCTTCTCGGTAACAAGGCATAACAATGACGACCTTGGGAGCAGTGACGTCGTCTAGAACCTGTTTCATCCGCTTGGTTCGCCCAAGTTGGTTTGTCACAACTTGATAGATGCAAAACAGCCACGGAACTGTCAACAGGATAGCAAAAGCCCAAAAGGCGAACCACTGTAGGAATGACACCATCTCGTCTGGCCAGAGTTTCGTAATAGGATCGGGAAGGGGCAATGTGACCACCATGATAGGAAAAAATATCACGCTGTGGTCAGTATTAGCCAACGTCGTCTATAAAAGGAGCAGAGCTTACCGTAGGAGAACAAAGGCGACGCCGACAACGATGCACAGGATATTGATGGACCAATGCTCCGACTTTTGAAAGACCTTAACAAGGCAATATAGAAAAGCTGCGAGCCATAAGAACCACTCGAGGCAGGCCATCAGGAGAACTACACCCATTATGCTGGTGTAGATAATCTGTCAAAGAGCAGGTGAGTATTCGTACAGGCACGAAGCTACCCGTACTATGCCAACTCACATTCTCTGGGGGCCAATCGTCCAGCACAGCCATGATTGCGAGATGACACTTGGTAGTTGCGGCACTGCAATTACTTTCTTATCGTGCAGAGTACAGGTGCTCAAGACGAGAATCAGGATAGCATGTACTTCTACACGTGCGGAAACATAAAAGCCAGAAGTCAAGGTAAACAGTACCCGGAAAGGGTCATCTCCTGGAGCGGTACCTTGACGGGGGGCGTTCAGCAGGCGCCCGTGATATATGACGAGTACCAGAAGAAAGATACGACAAGAAGAGAGAGTAGGGAGGTGACACAAATAAGATGAATGGGGATTGCAGAAGGAAGGTACCCTCAACTCAAGCTTCACATATCTCCTGCCAAGAACCTCAAAAGACTTGACAAGAGTGTGTATCGGATTGGAATATAATAGCGAAAAGAATTCATTTCCTCATTCCTCCCCAAACCAGCAGAAAGCACTTGCAGAGTCTGGCAAGTGAATCACGGTTACACATGATGTCGCTTTACCGCAAAGCGGGTTCTTCAAACAGCGAAGCAAACGGCAATTGTACCTACTAGGCCATGACAACTCCCGTACAAAACCACAACAATAGTTTCCAGCAACCTACGAGCTGATTGGCGTGATCAATAGACTTCCAGTTGGTAAATTGGGCGATGGTTCTCAATATCAAAGATCACGCTCACTACCTATCCACCCACCTACGTAAGTCGTTGGAAACGCCCCCTATTCATTTAGCCACGGTAGTCTCAACAACAGGATTTTGAAAGCCTACCGGGTCATGGGGCTTGATATCCTGCACTAGATATACTAATCATTAGACAATTTCTGTCACGTAGAAAGGGGGGCATAAGCTCTTGGACCTTGGTATTTATTTGGAGCACTGTTGACACATGGGATTTGCGAAGGAAGCTAAAGCATCTCCCAAATCACGACTTGCATTACGATTGACTGGAGACAGAGGCATGGGACGGTTATTCCATCATTTTCAGTGCGAACTTTAGTATTTTAGTCTCAAGCTAAAACGTACTGGATGACGAGAGCGATTTAGGTGTTTGTATATGCTTCCGGGGAACTAGTCAGAACCCGTGCAGTGTGTGACAAGTTTTGAAGACATCAGTCAGCATCCGGTGCGGTTTTGAGTCCTTGCCGACAAATAATCTTCCCAACCAGAGCCGGGTAGAAAGGCGGCGTCTTAACGTGCGAGCTCTGCGACCAATGAAGTAATTGGCATAGCCCCTGCGTCCACACAAGAACCAAAGTCGTGTTTCTCGGAGCTGTCTCTGGACAACAGGAATGGAGTCAGCGATGAGGCAGACGCTACAGGTTCAGACGATCTATCGTGCTGCCACAGAAGGCAACCGACCCCTGGCATGTGGCGCAGGTTGACGCACTGTTGCCGCGTTCGCGAATATGATCAGGTGGGAACCGAAGAGACACCTCCGGGGCGTCATCGTAAATCAGGGACTTGGCGTGTTTTGTATGCCCGTCCACTGACTGGCTCAGCCGAGGCTGAATTACCTAGTTAGAAGCCTTACCCATTTATACATGTTTACCAATCGACGTCGCTAAGTTGGAGTTTACGAGACCTCTGTCCTCGGTCTTTGTTCGACCTATCTAAACGATTGTGATAGTACGTCGCCGGTCGTTCGTTGCCTGAGTTGATATGTGAATATTGGTGTTCCGACGAAGTTGTGGAAGGTGAGGGTCTGTACCACCATCTTGATCTTCGTTCTGTTGAAGATCGTAGTTGAGAACCAAGTTCTTGATGCGTTGCTGTTCCTCCCGCTCAGCCTGTTGCTGGTTTTTCATGGCAACGGCGAATGTCGAATCAGAAGGCAGCTCAACAGTTCGCGTCTAGGTACATGTCAGCATTGATCACGGTACTAAGTCGAGAACCAGTACCTGTTGGCGGTTGCCCTTTTTAGTCAACAGAGAGAATGCCATGGTGTGGCCGGGAGGGGACTCCCCTTCACCCCCTTCTGTAGAAGTCGCCTCCCGAGTCTTGGAGCGAACTGGAAGCGGCACGTCGAAGAGTTGTTTGCGCTCGAATTTGCGTGACTCGAGACTCTCGGCCATCATCTTGGCGTATTCGCGCTCGAAGTCAGCTTCGTCTTCAGGGTCAACCTCCTCTTCTTGTCTGGTGACGACAATAGCCTCTTCGTCAAAGGTGCTCTCGCTGTCCGAGTCCTCCTCCACGTCCTGTATCGATTTTATCAGCAATTGCCAAATGACTGGCGTGCGTTAGACTCACTTCTGCCTCTTCCTCTTCTGAAGCACTGTCATCGTTGTCGTCACCATCTTCGTCATTGTCCGCATTGTCATCGTCAGATGAGGCGTCACTTGTTGCATCGTCCACGTCGACTCCCTTGTCAACACCCGCCGACTTCTGGTCCTGGGCAACAGCAAGCTGAAAGGCTTTGACTGCCTCGTCCAATCCAGAGGCAAGCTTCCACTGTGGGCGTGTAAGAGCAAATGTGTCTTGAACCAGGAACTCAATATCCATAGGCAAGGAAGCCTTTGTAAAGATGTAGTACTTGGAAGTTTTAGTCGCGGACGTCCGATTGGAAGAGTACTAAAGACATACCTGGAAGAAGGATAGGAAGTAATCTAGCTTCTTGCCCGCTGCTCCGCGGTTAAAGAACATACCGCATGTCTCCAGCATCGTAGAGACAAGGCGGATTCGGAAGAAGTCGTCGGGGGGATCCAGCGGGCTATACTTGCCAGGAACTGGTGGTCCGCCTAAAGGGTGTTAATTGTTGAACAGTCACAGTACCAGTGTTTGAACTACTCACCATATCCGAATGTCATGATCTTGTACATGGTGTCAAAGATGACCGGGTGTTCAAGCATACGGTAGTTGTAAAGCTCTCCGAGATACTTGACTTCAGCAATGCGTCGCTGATAGAACCTGTAGTCGTTCTGCTCAAGACCAAACGTCATGGATTCAATCACGTTATCAATAACCTTGACCACAAAGGCAGGATGATAACGATAGAGCGCGCTCAGCAGAATTCCTAGAAGGTGAACACTTCCGTATTTGACCTTTCCAGGCTTGGAAAACACCTTTTCCAAGATGGCAACCACCTAAAACATTGTAAGCCATACGTCAGAAATTATGACTGATTGATTCATACCTCTGTTTCCTCCCAGTGAAGCCTTCGAATCTGTTTCAAGATCTTGCTATAATTTCTCTTGGTCATATCAACGTAGATCAGTTTGCGGACGAAGAGCTCCATGGGAGTGCGTTCCTTTTGCTCGATAGCCGACCGTTCTGGTGGGTCAACGTAATAAACAGCATTGTCAATAAGCATACGCTCTGGCTGCCCAATATGCTGAACAGACTTCTTGCGCTGAAGGGTTTCGAGGAAACTCATCATACGGGGGGCTGTTTCCGGATTTCGGAGCAGGTATCGACCACAATTTTCGATGAGGTTGCAAAGAATCTCGATGTTCATGCGCGAAAAGTCATCAAGGCTGACCTTCAAGCAATGAAAGACGACATGCTCAGGAACAATACCGAATTTTGTTAATTCAGCAAGATAGCGAATGTTGCTCAAGCGGACCTGTCCCAAAAAGTCCTTCTCTTTTCGCCTTTGCAAACTTCGGAACTCGGCATCCAGGTAGTCAACAAGGCCCTTCGGAACATCTGGCATATATCGTCCCAAGGTAGCAACAAGTCGTGACCACGACGGCAGCAAATCGCTTCGGCCTTTTGGAACCTCGGTCAAGGCCTTGACGAGACGGTTGCGCGAAGCCTTGGAGTTCAGGAAACAGAAGTCGATAGCCGTCTGATCAACAATATCCTTATTTGTCAACTCGGGTAGGCGAGCAAGCAGAGCGTCGACTTGTGCACCAATGGTTCGGTTTGCAATAGATGTAGACTGATCATCAGCGGTCTCAGCTGTCTTGGGAGTTTCGGGTACTTCAGCCGGGTCCAACTTCTTGCCCACTTGCTCATCTGTGTCCGTCTTTTTCTTTTTACCATCCTCCAGTAGAATAGCTGGCACCTTGCCCTTAAGGTCGACTAGGTTCTCGTAAAAACGACGCTCGTCCTCGTCCTCCCAAATTCCTGCGCCGTCTCCCATGGAACGGAGGTAATCGCCAGTCTTGACCAGACCAATAGATCCGTTGGAAGCAGCGAGAGAATCATCAGAATCCTTCAGATCGGGCATTTCGGCCCCAATTGCATCTGCGACCACTTGGGCATTGGAGACAAGGCGTTCTTGGGCCTTGACCTGTTTCTCGTAATTTGCCTGACGATCTTCGAAAACCTCACCAGACTTCACATAAGCCTCAGCATTGCGCCGAGCTTGCGACTGTATCGACTTCTGATCCCGAATGATGTGTCCTTTAACGTCGTCGAAATACTTTTTCAGGATATTCCTAAATCTCTCGCGCATTTCGGGTTCAGTAAAAGGCTGATCTTCGTCGGAGGATGTCTCGTTCTCGCCATCGTCGCCTTGCTCAGCCTCATGTCCTTCTGTCGTACCATCCTCCTCCACTGTCTTGCGGCCGTCGGCTCCAGTTGGCTTCACTCCAAGAATATCCCAGCTGAATGACTTGACGAAAATAACGAGAAGCGGGAGGTTTGCGTGTTCGCGGTCGTGTCCGAGTAGGTCCTTCAGAACTTCGAGAGGGAAAGGCTCCGCACCTGCGCCCTTGTTGGTCCGAGTCTTCAATTCCGTGGTCTTGCCGGCAGCTCCTTTCGTCGCGTCGTCAGGCTTGCTGACATCGTCAAGGGTCCTAATGACTCCCACAAGCCACAGTTCTGTTACCACACGAAGTAATGCGCGCTGCCTAGTGATACGCTCCTTTTCCTCTTTCTCGCGAACCTCAGGTGCCAGAGACTTGAGAATACCTTTATCGGGAGTTGCCATACCCTTGCCAAGCAGCCACGCTAGGTATTCCGTGAATTCGCTAGGTCCGAACCGCTGATGAAGCGCACTAACGATCTCGACGCCGGCCTCGATCTCGCCTGGTGACTTGAGTCTGCAAAGGCCTTCATAGCAGGCAGATATGATCTCAGAAAGGTATTTGTGCAAGCTTAGGGTTCGAATTTCCTGGAGGAAAGTGCTGAGGGTCGCGGCGGTGACAGCAGTTCGTAATCGTTTGATGAAAGCAGTGTTCTTCTTGAGCGACGAATCGAGAGTCTTCCCAACGGGGAACAAGTCTGTGATAGTTTCTGTTAACTGACGAGGGCGGGGGGGAGTGGTGGGGTAGGCGTAGATGATTCATACCAGATTCGCCATCCCATGCCTTTTCGTTCAGCGTGCGCAGTTCGCCTAGGGAGATGGTAAGCGGCCGTATATAAAATAGGAGAAAGGTATCAAAGAGGCCATACGCTTCCTTGCGCGATCCATGGCTGGACAGCGACGTGATTGGAGGCGATTCGCGACTTGGGTCAAGTTCTAGATCTTGGATATGATGATGTGGGTGGAGGCGGCGCTGCGTTGAGCGCAGGCGGCCTGCTAAGGGATATGTTTCCCCAGAAATCGATGCTGTATAAAAGGCAAAAGAGCCGACATGGGTGATTCCGTCAAGCCAGGACGGAGGAAATGCGAGGGAGCAGAGCCGGGTTGTCAATGTCTCGAGGTTTGCCGTTACCTGATTTTGAGGTTTGACGGACAGGGCAGTCAGTACTGGGTAGGTAAGGTAATGGAACTGAACTGACGGGACGTTAAGGTACCGACGGCCAGGCCAGGCCAGACATCCATCCAATCCAATCCAGTCACACCTGCCTTGCCTTGCCTTGCCTTGTTAGAAGAAGTGGAGGTTGCCCGCGGGGTGGGGTTTCTGCACCTGCCGCTCTTTGTGGTAGCCCTGTCTGGTGCACAAGCTAGGATAAGCGATAACTTTGTACTGTAGGTAATTGTAGGAGGTAGTTAGAGACTTCTATCATCACGACCTGGGACTAGAGGCATTGATTTAACAAAGAAGCTGTTATTGCAGTGAAAAGACCAGTGCTTAGCAGTGAGTTCTCACATGATCTAGGAAGTTAAAATGAAGAAGAAAAAAAGACACAAAAGAGGAAAAAGAAATACTCCGAAAGTCTTTCTGTACCTGTATATGGATGGTTTCTTGTCGCCATACAGGTAAATCATGGCGAATAATAACACATGATATGACTTGATATTGCCATCTCTACTACTCCTTCGTGGTTTTAGTTCAATTCGGTATTTATAAAGGAATTGCCTTTCTCTGAAAAGATGTTATTCTAGTGGCACGACAAAACTGAAAATCCAACTCACGTCCATCATTACTGAAGTCGCAACTAAGTATCCATGGATATATACTAGCTACACGGGTTCCCTGTGGACTACCACCTACTACCTATCCGTGCACCGGATCAATCGGCTTCATCCAGGGCTAATTGAAGGAGCAATAAACCACTTGCCAAAGAGTTCAAGTCCTGGTATGGCAGCATCAACAGTATATAGTTTCATGTCTAACCCTTCTCCAGCTTGTATATACATCCATACTACCCCCCAAATACCCCACAGCATGACCATGACCAAACCTCATCAGAAGATATGATAATCGTCCGAGAATATTCACCCATCTCCGGTAGAATTCCTGTTGGATTGAGGCACGAGGTATTAAAGCTTCTTACATATCCGCTGTCTTGCTACTAATCTTGATCTCTTATCAGGTCAGTTCTGAGGTGGGCCCTGAGTCGTGTGGTTGATAGTTACATCTCCGGCGACAATCGCAAAGCAACAAACATGATTCGCCCTTCGTCTTCATCTCCTGATAACGATAAACCTTCAACCTCCGCGGATCAGGCCAGAGCCCATGCATCCACTCAATTGTATTTTGCATCTCCTCGCTTGAAACCAGAAAAACACGATATCATGAACAAAACCTCGGCAGATCCAATGGAGACTATCAGGGAGGCTCTTAGGGGCCAAGGGACGGGTGAACGGCCGCCACATCTCGTCGATCACCTTAGATAACAGTTCATATACGGGACTCTCGCCGCTTACTGGGCATCCAAAGTCTGACTGAAACAATGTTATCAATCCTCTTAGTTGTGTGACCTTTCATTCCAAGATATTCACAGCAAGTACAGGCCTTCACTCACCATGGAGGCTTCAACAACTACTACAACTATGATCCCACAACAGGCTCATAGCCTTCCTCCAACACCGCCAGGCACAGCGAAGCCATCACGGATAGGTAGCTTCCACGATCTACAAGACATCACATCAGTTGAACAGCCTTGTCTTGATTACATCAAGCCCTATCCTCTTCCTCCCAAATGCCTACCAAAGTCTGTTCTAAAGGAAGATCTAAAGACCCCGGACAGTTTTGTTGAAAGAGACCCTCGCCTGATCCGTCTCACCGGAGTCCATCCATTCAATGTCGAGGCACCCCTGAGCGACTTGTACGACGAAGGCTTCCTGACTAGCGAAAACCTCCACTATGTACGAAATCATGGACACGTTCCCAGATGTGAAGACGACGAGATTCTCGATTGGGAGTTCGAAGTTGATGGCCTCGTCGAAAACCCGATCAAGATGTCTGTGAGGGATCTTATAAACGACTACCAGCAGTTGACCTATCCAGTAACATTTGTATGTGCTGGAAACCGTCGAAAAGAGCAAAATATCGTCCGAAAGACCAAGGGATTCTCATGGGGTGCTGCGGGATTGTCAACTGCTCTTTGGACTGGTGTTGCTATTGGCGACCTACTTGCGGCCGCAAAGCCCAAGCGTGGAGCTCGATATGTCTGCTTCGAGGGAGCAGACAAGTTACCAAATGGCTACTATGGAACATCCATCAAACTCAACTGGTGCATGGACCCCAACAGAGGCGTCATGGTCGCGCACAAGATGAACGGAAAGACTATGCATCCCGATCATGGTAAACCTGTCCGTCTTGTTATCCCTGGACAGATTGGTGGCCGAAGTGTTAAGTGGCTTAAGAAGATCACTGTCACCCAAGAGCCTAGCGACAATTGGTACCACATCTACGATAATCGTGTGCTACCGACTATGATTTCACCTGAAGAGAGTGCAGACTTGCCTGAAGTCTGGAAGGACGAAAAGTACGCCATCTATGACCTCAGCACCAATAGCGCTATATGTTACCCTGCCCATCAGGAGAGCGTCCCTCTCACGAACGCTTCAGAAAATTACAAGGTGCGAGGTTATGCCTATGGTGGCGGTGGAAGACGCATCACCAGAGTCGAAATTACCCTTGATAAGGGTAAGACATGGAGGCTTGCGAACATCCGGTACCATGAGGATGATTATCGCAACGCACCTGAAGGCGATACACTCTACGGTGGACGAGTCGACATGTGGTGGCGCGAAACATCCTTCTGCTGGTGCCTCTGGGACCTCGATATTCCTTTGGGTGAACTGAGAGACGCAGATGATATCATGATGCGTGCCATGGATGAGTCCATGAACGTCCAGCCGAGAGACATGTATTGGAGCGTTCTAGGAATGATGAACAATCCCTGGTTCCGTATTGTGATTCACAAAGAAGGCAATGCACTTCGCTTTGAGCACCCTACACATCCCACTCTCAAGAACAAAGGCTGGATGGAGCGTGTCAAGGAGGGTGGCGGAAACCTCACCAACGGTTACTGGGGTGAGAAGGCTCCTGGTGAAGCAAAAGAAGTTGTCGTCAAGGAGCCTGAGAGGCAGATCTGTTTGACGAATCCCCAGGTTAAGCGTGAGATTACTATAGAAGAGCTCAAGGCTCATGAAGGCGAAGATGAGCCTTGGTTTGTCATCCATGGTGAAGTATACGATGGTACTCCTTATCTCTCAGGTCATCCTGGTGGCGCAGCATCCATCTTTGGTGCAGCAGGCCAAGATGCCACTGAAGAGTTTATGGCTATTCGTGAGTTTCCGTACACCGAGTCCAATATGTCCTTGTTTGTTTATTAATATTTCATCTTCAGACAGCGAAAATGCCAAGGCAATGCTACCAACCTACCACATCGGCACTCTTGATAAGGAGTCTCGTGCTATACTCAGTGGCGACGCAACTACAACCAGCGACGATGAAAATCGAGAGATCTTCCTGCAATCCAAGACCTGGAGCAAAGCCATTCTCTGCAAGAAGACATCTATTTCCCCTGACACTAAGATCTTTTCCTTCAAGCTCAACCATGAAGGCCAGAAGATCGGTCTCCCTACTGGCCAGCATCTCATGATGCGTTTGCGTGACCCTGCTACACGAGAAGCCATAATTCGCTCATACACGCCGTACTCAGATGGGTCAGATTGCGGCCACTTGGAGATACTTATCAAGATCTATCACGATACTCCTCAGCGCAAGGGCGGTGTCATGACACAGGCGCTAGACACGCTCCCTATTGGTCATCCGGTTGACTTCAAGGGGCCTGTAGGCAAATTTGTCTACCACGGCAACGGTAATTGCATCGTTAATGAAAGAGAGCGTCGTGTTCGTCGCTTCATTATGGTCTGCGGAGGTTCTGGTATCACTCCCATTCGCCAGGTCCTTCGCGCTGTAATGCAAGACTCCAACGACACAACACCCTGTCTTGTTTTCAACGGAAACCGCAGCGTGCAGGATATACTCTGTAAGGAGGAGCTTGACAGTCTTGAGGCAGCCAATCCTTCAAAGTGTCGCGTCATCAATGCCCTCTCAGACCCGCCACCTGACTGGAACGGCATCAGGGGTTTTGTAAACCAAGCGCTGGTCCCTGAGCAGATGGTTTTGCCCAAACCGAGCGGCGAGGGCGATGAGTTGGTGCTTGTGTGTGGACCTCCACCAATGGTTAAGTCTGTTGAGGCAGCTTTCATGGGTTTAGGCTTCAAGTCGGATGATATGGTGTTCTTTTGATTAAAAGGGTATAGATAATGGATGGCTAAGGGCGCAAAAGTATCAAATCGCAATGCGTCACAGGAAGCCATTGCCAGGGGCGTTATTGGAATAAATGAAATGGGTAAGGCTTTAGCATACAAAGAAATATACGACCCAAGAGTCTACTCTAAAATAACATGCCTAAACTAGGTCAGTAATTCCATCTCTTAGGCTTTTAGTAGTCAGATTTTGTGATGCCCTGAGGCGTACCTACATCAAAACCACCCCTATATATGCACCCAGCCATTCTTTGGTGCCACCCGATCATAAGGTCATAAATAATAATAGTAAACACTCTTCCCTCGTATTGTAACACCAAGCGAGACGATCTTTCTTAATCAATGTCCTCCCTCAGAGCTGCCTTCAGCACTACCCTCGCCGGTCCCATGGTGAGCAGGGTCAGGGTAGTAGAATGCTGCAACAGCAATCGCGACGTAAAGAATGATGAGCAGGAAACCTTCAAGATAGTTGCTCTTCTGATCCTGGAGAAACCGACCGACAGTGAGGATAGCGAGAATAAGCATGACAAGATCGAAGACGGCAAAGTTGAGATCCAGAGTCTTGTGGAGACCCCAGCTGACAATGACAGTGAGTGGGGCATTGAAGAGGGCGGTTTGAAGTGTAGCACCGAGGACGTGGGACATGGCCAGGTTAATCTGATTATCCCAGGCTTCATCGATGGCAGTTAAATGCTCAGCAAGCTTCTCGACCAAAGGAACAAGGATTAGACCCATGAACGCGTCGCTGACATGTCCCCGCTCGATAACAAACTCGATTTGCATGACGAGGATAACCGCAGTCCAAGCAACAAGGCCGACGGAGATTACCAGAGCGATTATACACTCGGTCAAAGTTAGCTTAGCCTTGGCTTGGTCCTTGTGCTTGTCTCGGTCATTGTGCTCGTCTTGCTCAAAAACAGCGTCGTAGATACCATGGTGGGTTCGAGCCTGAAAAAAGACGTAAACCAGGTAAGCAATTATGAGAAGAATAGAGACAATGCGCGAAATTTGAAGTGTCTTGTGGTCGAGATCCTGGTTGGTGAGCGTCTCACCGTTGCCTACACCATATTCAAAAACAGTAGGAAGAGCCAGAACGACACCGCTGATACGGGTTAGCTGCTGAATCATTTCAGGAGTCAAGTAAAACTTACGCAGTCAAGAGCAAGCCGCTTCCGGCCTCACTGATGGCCTCACTGAAAACCTGTTCGTCTTCCAACATGCCACCGACAAAGAAGCAACAGCCCAGACACAGAAGCATAGTAGCGAGGATGGAACCAAGAATAGCAGCCTTGATAACGTAGTACATATTCTTGGAGAGTAGGACCATGAAAAGGATGATTTCGACGATAGAACCGATTCTAAATAGTTAAGTTAGATGAGTTCACGAGACATAGTCTAAGAATTCCTGATGCTTTAGGATAGGCTTGACGTACGTGATCTCAATGAGTACACCCCAAACGTGAGGCAGCTTTCGTGAGAGCTCCTGACCAGCGAAGCCAATGAGGTTGGCACATGGAATCATGGCGATATAGGCCAGCGCGAAGATGGTGACATGGTTATCGGGCATAGCATCTAACACACACAAGTCAGCAAAACTTGGCTCAAGACTTGATACCGTTTGCCAAGGAGGACTTACAGCGAACAGCAATGGCAGCAGGAACGAAAGGCCACAGAAAATTGCAAAGCAAACTAGCTCGACTGGTGGATCTGAACGAGATCTTGGAAAAGTGAATAGGATGAAAGCCGCTTCGGCCACTCTCGCCTGCAGGTTTAATATATTTCGACATTTTGCCGTTTCCGTGTCCCCTTCTGTCGCCGCCTCTCTTGTGTTCGCTGTATGTGTTTGGGACGGGAAGAGTTCGGTCGTCGGATGAGACTTGACGCATGTCGGGAGAATTGTGTGAGCGATGGCGAGGACGGTGGGAGCGTGAGGAAGAACGATCTTGATGATCTCGAGGCATGGTTGGCGACCTTTTTGTAGTTGCAAAGAGTGTAAATGTCTAGAGAATTGAATTGGTTGAGTCAAGGTCCAGGTCTAGACCGTGGTGGCTTGGGCAGACCGCCTCAAGTGCCGAAGTTTTCGTTTGTGTCTGTGTTGTTGACTGGTCGTGGTCGAGTTCAAGGGGCAGAGACTAAGCGCGGAGGGAGCCAACCTGGGGGGGAGGAGCTTGGATATACTAGAATATCTAAAGTAAACCACGGTGACACTTGCCAGACCACGATGATATGGAGAGCAGTCTTTGTTCAATGCGTGCTACGTGTCTGAGGGACAAAATAATTTAGCCATTCACGCCATCTTTGACCCGCTCTTGGGCTATTTATTTTCTGTATCCTAAGCTTAGGTCTCACCAGCTTCCCTGTCTGAGATGAATTTACATCCGTTCACTGGCTGATCAAGCTCAAGGGTCTCCTATCTCGTAGGAGTAAACATGAGGACCCCTTGCGAGCTCCAACCAATAAGATAGCTCCAGCATGATGAAGATGCGGTCACTCATGAACCTGGGCCCTGCCAAGTTTCAGTCCCAGTCTCGATTTTAGCATGGCCAAGCCGGGCCCAACCGTTAATTTTCGGCGGAGATTGCTTGGCGGTTCCTTGATCTCTGCCCTATTTACGCTACGTCACTGACGCTGTGCCTCTGTGTCTAGGTACTAGGTAGGCTACCTTGGGCTCTCTAGACTATTCCGCCAACAATCAACGTAACATCTATACATCATTGTACATCCTGCTGTCCATTATAACGGTTTCGCTTTTTATCACTGTTATATATCGCATCCTCGTTCAATTCTCATTCGTCTCCAGACTCAGTCCCACTGAGGATTTGGATAGATCATTCCTATTTTACGCTTATTTTATACTGTAATCGATTTATTCCTCGTCCTAGACCCAATCCGTCTAACCAAATGACACCGTAGACTCTGTAGTTGAAGTTTATCCATCAGCCGGACAGGGGCATCTGCTTTTGTGAGCCCCATGTGCCGGTTTCCCGTCTACCTACACCCCTTTGACGCCCTGACTTCATATCGAATCTGCAAGCCACTGCTCAAAGCCTCCGCCACCATCTGTTGTTCCAGAATCTCCATGCTTGGCGCTGTCCCCAGATTCCTCCAGCGCAGCCGCCCTGCTGTTAATCCCGTTTTCGAAAACCGCCTCTTTGGCCCGGTACGGGACTGGTTCCGCGAGCACAACTGTTTCAGTGCCCATAGGGATGTTCAGCTCTGGTCCCATTGGCAGTGAATCCATGTCCACTTCGACGTTCAACAGAGTCTTGAGGATCACTTGGCTTCCTGCTTTACTCATCACTTCGTTGGCCTGCTTGCATTGTTCTGATGCCACGCATTCCACACAGCCCCGCTCGCAACGACAGTTTTCAACCCGTTTCAGGGCATCCCTCAATAACTGGTCTACATGGTCAAATGCTTTGGTACTGATGCCTGAGCCTCCTGCACCACCTTTGGCGTCGTAGAATGTCAGTCGCGCTGGGCGTTTACGCTGTGACTCCTGTTTCGCAAACTCTTTCACTGCCGTCTTACACTCGGTCCGTACGTCGCCAGGCATGCTAATGACAAATGCCGGCAGTAAGCTCATGATGGCATGCTCAGCGGCATGTATCGCGGCCGCAATGTGAAGTCGTCGCTCTTGAAGAATAGACATTGCCTTTTTAGGCACATCAAGCCACATCCCCTTGCTGAATCGAATCACGGGCGGATTATCCACTTGTACTGCATCAAGCACCCTGTTCTTCTTGTCAACCTTCCAAAACCCAAAGACGTTTTGCTGTATCTTGATTGTGCCATAATAAGCGTGCGACCGGGAATCGGAAATCGTGCGGATAGCCTCTGTCTCGGTAGGATCGATATCGGTATAGTCACGCTGAACAGTCGTCCATTCCACCTTGACTCTTTCCACCCTAGCCATCCCTTTGTCAGGCTGGAAATCCCGTACGAGGTATGGATTACCCTGGTGAAGGAATATTGCTCCGTCGTAAAGCGTGAAAGTTGCTCTTGAGGCCTCCAGTTCCTCCAATACGATGTTGCGGCCGTTGGTGATATCAACAATGGCAAAATGGTCATCTTCTGTGTCTCGGATAGCAACATACTTTGCAGGGATGGGGCGAAATCGATCGTGGCAGTGGTAGAAACCCATGTCATCCCTTATTAGACGCTCCACGCAGATTTTGGGCAAGTCTTTACCAAAGTATTTTGCATCCTCCCTTGGTCGTATAGGCATTTCATATGCCGCACATTGAATGTGCCCTTCACGTACCAGCATGTTCTCCAGGTCCACTTGTAGCTCGCAATTTGGTTTCGTAAACAACTCGTCCGGGTTCTGCATATAATGCTGGTCTGTAGCGAACCCGTCACCGACGAGTATGGAAAGGGAATCCTTGTTGCGACGGCCAGCGCGGCCACTTTGTTGGCGCAAGTTAGCGATTGTGTAAGGGAACCCCCAGGTCATGACACAGTCGAGGGAGCCAATATCAATGCCGAGCTCCAATGCAGTCGTCGCAACAATCCCAAGGAGTTGCCCCTGAAACATTTCAGTCTCAATTCTGCGTCGGTCTTGGGCTGTATAGCCTCCACGATATCCCATCACCAGGTTGGTGCATTCTGGCCGTCCGAGATTCTCAAGCTCCTGCTTGATGGTGCTCACAAGCAGCTCACATTGAGCTCTAACTCTGCAGAATGCGATTATTCTAACGCCCCTCAGCATCAGTGCACAGAATAGACGTGCGCACTCAAACTTCGTACTGCCTCGGCCAGATGCGGGATCGCCAGGATCCTTGTACGGGGTGTTCCAGCAGAGGAATTCCTTGCGTCCTGATGGAGATCCGTCATAATCTATTAGTTGAACGTTTTCAATGCCAAATATGGTTCTGAAATGCTGTTCAGGGTTGGCAACTGTAGCAGAGCACGAGATAAACTTGACACGCCGGTTTCCTACAGCGGCGCATATTCTTCGTAGCCTCCGCATGATGAAAGACATATGGGAACCCATCTGACCATTGTAATAGTGCAATTCATCCACTGTTGAGAATAAGTATTCAATCAGGTGAAACGATTTACCAAGGTACATACCAACAACATATTTCAGGTTCTTCAAATATGACCTCCACCGCTCTTCTTGGGGTAATATGGTGATGTGAAGCATATCTGGATTGGTAAAGATGATTCTTGCCTGCTCACGAATCTCATTACGCTCAGCCATCGGAGTGTCACCGTCAAAGGTTTCGATCATTGTCTCCTCAAGACCAGGCATGTAGCCCATCATGTCTTTCAGACTCCTTTTCTGGTCCTGCGCAAGCGCTTTTGTAGGGAAGATGTACATGGCTCTCGAATTATAGTCTTCTTCTAGAGCACGAATGACAGGAAGCTGGTAGATTAAACTCTTACCGGAGCTGGTTGATGTTGACACAACAACATGTTTGCCATCGTGCAGACTGTTGAGGGCTTCTGACTGATGTGCATAGAACTGAGTAATCCCTTTGGCGTTATAGAGGGCATTGACCAGGTCCTGGCTCAGTAGAAAATTGAGATCCCCATACACAGGTTCTTGTTGTTCAAACACTCGATGTCCGTCTGGCACAATTTGACCAGTATACCAAGGACTCTCTTTGAGCTCTTGGACAATCTCTGGTACCGTCTTTCGTTCTTTTGGGATACTTTCTGGAATGGATTCGGCCGCCTTTTCTGGGGCGAATTCTTCTTGTGCGGATGGGGCTGGAATATATGGTTTTGTCTGCTCTTTGAGGGTCTCAAGGGGGTCAAGTCCACCTTCAATGCATTTGTTGAGAAAGACGTTGATAGCGTTGGTGAACTTCTGGTTTCGTCTCTCAATCAGGTTTGTCATCTGCTTTTGACTATAAACAGGCATTTTCAACTGTTCGTCTCGGAGTTTTCGATTTGGTTTCGTCGGTTCGCCTCCCTTCCCTTGGACTTGTCTCTTGAGGTCACCATCAATGAATTCTAGAAAGAGAACCTCTCGCCCCGCAGGTTCAAGATCTCGATCGTGGTACTTGTCAAGAGTTTCCAAACCAGTGTATCCGCCTACCGAAGCATCATGTGCTGGAGCTTGAGATCTGTATGACTTTCCGGTTCGAAATACTTCATCCCTTTCAGCGCCCTTGACGTCTAGTTGCAGCATAGTCTCGTCGACATATGCAAAGTAGATACCCTCAGGGCGGAGTGCTACCATAGAAGCAATCTCATCGATCAGTAAATCCCTCTTTATATGGCCTTCAACAGCAGATTTTATCGTGTCATACGTTGTGGCAAGGTGTTTCCGAGTCGTGCAGAAGGTGTAGACAAGGTTCAGAGCCCGGTGCGTTCGTTCAAGTTTCTTGAACTCGTCCGGCCATTCTACGACGCAAGGTATCATGACGCTGCTAGCTTCTTTCTTAAGACTCGGTTGTCCTTTTCCCTTCTTTTCCTCTCTTCTAGGTTTAGAACTGCTCGATTGGCTGGAAGTTGGACTCCCAACCACAGGATCGTCTTTGGCATCGCGCTTACGTTTTCCCTGCTGCGATGATGGTGGTGGTTTAGCGGCAGTGCCAGACTCATTCGAGTCCGGGCGAGAAATCTCGGGATATATCGTCATTTCATTACTGCCGTCAAGGAATTGCAAGGGACTTGACTGGACTTGACATTTACCGTGGAAGCTAAGTGCGTGAAAGCGACGACGTCATTCATTATCGGAGTCGCGAAATTGATGCCAAATCACGTGCATGCAATTATCACTAAGCCAGCCATTGCAGTATGTATTTTCCGTGAGCTATACAGAAATCAACGAATGTTGATACAACTGGGTACTACCTATAAGCGATGTTTAACTAGAGTATCTTTATTGGCATGAACGTGACTGCATGGCCAGCACACGGCTGTGGTTCATCTCCTTCTGCCTCCAAGAGTATCCATTTCTTGTACAAAAGGCTTCCCAATACCTTTCCCAAGGTAATAGTTCCCAAAGGGTAGATAGGTATGCAGACAGAATTCTGTTCATGACACCATCCGAGCCAGAAAGCCACAGGGCTCACGCAAATGCCCCGTATCAGCACGGGCACGACGTTGTATCCATTCCCTCACTCTTGCTGACAATTCCCGAAATCAGTACCTGGTCTGGCTGGCAAATCTATGCATCAATGGACATCCCTGCCTGCGACCCCGCCAGGTCTCGGTGTCGGGTGTCGCCTATATATGGGGTGTATAGCTCTGCGAG
Organism: Fusarium transvaalense; assembly: GCA_013623685.1. Taxonomy (NCBI): domain Eukaryota; kingdom Fungi; phylum Ascomycota; class Sordariomycetes; order Hypocreales; family Nectriaceae; genus Fusarium; species Fusarium transvaalense. Next base: position 53,669 of record JABFFG010000023.1, read on the forward strand.
CGCTCCTTTAGCATATTCTAACTGCTCTGGAGTTCTTTTTGGATGCTGCCAATTTCATTCATGAAGATCTTAGCATTAGCGGCTGACATCTGTAGGAAGACTGTTAGCTTAAAATGACAATACAAGGCTCAAGATATCGCCACTTACTCGCATTGTGATGCTCACGGGCTTGGACTGCTCGCCTTCGAAAGCAGTGAAGAGAATACCGACAGACTTCAATGAAGCCTTTTCTTGAAACTTCATAGCAGCAACAAGGGCCGTGTTCAGGATGACTCGGTGGGTTTGGTCCTGACGCATAATAAGACGAGCAACCTTGTGTCCTTGAGATCCCCCTGCTGCCTCTTCGTCTACTTCAAGGGCAGAAGCATCAAACGATCCGGGGATAACAGCGCCGTTATCGTCGTACTCGACACAGGCTTGAGGCACGTTGATCTTCAACATGCCTGCACCTCGTTCCTTCCAGCCAGCTTCCTTGTCGTGGTAGAACATCTTGGCTCTTACAGATACAACTGTTGCTTCTCCAGCTTCGCCATCGTTGACCTCGACTATAGATCGTCAGCATTCGTTTGATATCGTTGACCCATTGGTCGCTTACTTTTTTGTAACTTGAGCTTCTTCTTCTCATCGGATTCCTTCTCTGGAGAAACGGCCCGCTCGGTTTCGGCGGGTTGTTCGCTCTCCTCCCCTTCACCGTCCTCCTCCTCATCCTCCTCAACATCGCTGTCAGGAGCACCGAAAGGTTTCGTAGGCTTCTCGTTCTTAGGCGCCTCCGCTCCGGGTGCGGCGAAGCTTGAGAGGGGCTTGCCAGCCCCGAAAGCGGACCCGAAAGTGCTTCCACCGAATGGGCTCCCGTTAGTCCCAGAGGAAAGACCAGCGAAAGGTGACGCTCCGCCAGAGCTGCCAAAGGTCAGCTTAGGCGCTGCTGCGGGCTGCGCAGCTGTGGATGCGGGCGGAGAAGCAAATGAGCTAATCGAGGGTTTGCCAGCGGCGGCTGATGCAAAAGGGCTGGACCCTTGTGAGGTACCAAGGGAAGCAAAAGGCGACGATCCAGAGGAAAGCTTGCCAAATCCAGATGCCGCGAAAGCGCTAGCGGATGTTTGTGGTTGAGACTTTTTCGTAGGGGAGTTGCTCGCCTGGGAATCCTTGGTCGCTTCTTGACTGGAAGCAGCTGTCGATGGCTATTGAAGAATTAGTTGGATCCTTGTGTCTCCATTTGGAAAAATCGAGTTGACAAACCAGATCTGTGTCCTCGTCGCGATGTCGCTTCTTCTCGGGCTCTAGTCGTAGGGACCTGTCTTTGGCCGAATCGGATGAGGCAACGCTATTCGTGTCATTTTCTTCTTCCCCCTTGCTGCCTTCTAGTTGATCGTGTGCTCGCTTCTTCTTAGGTGAAGTGATCTGCTCCTTCATATCCTTATCGGGCGCATCCGAGGTGTTGGCAACATCTTCGGCACCAGATGTTGGAGGATCAGAGATGGAAGATTGCTTCAGTTCGCGACGTGTGGCGCGTGTCTCTGCGTCTTCATTTATCTCAACGTTGAGGGGTTCGTTCTTGGGACTGGCATCGGGAGCGTCGTCGGCCATGGCGTGCGGCGGCTCGGTGTGATGACGGTAGGATAGGATAGGCTAGACTAGACTATTGCTGGGTATGAGTGTGACGAAGAAAGAGCTTCGATTATCGGCCTGACGTCTCTTGGGTGGCTGAACAAGAAGTAAAATCTTATCAGTCGCAGGTGTTGTTGAGCAGATCTATGCGCTGGACTCGGGATCGGGCTGGGCGCAGGTTGTCTGAGTTGGGTCTTTGTCGATGTTAGAAGCTGGCGGCTCAGTACCTAGTAAGTGGAACCAATCACAGATATGCAGAGTCGCCAACGTTGAAATGAAATGGATAACTAAAAACTAACCTACACCTTTGAGCCTAGGTATTCACCGCCCACCCGGCGCCCACGTTTACACCAGCTGTAGGGAGGGGTAATAATAAGTCGATGCAGAGCTTGAACGTCATAATTGTGATAAATAACCGAGGCTGTTCATGAATTGTTTCAAAAGGACATGGAAATAGTCAGAGGTGGACTATGGAATGCACTTATTCAAACTTAGGTGACTTCCATGATAAGACCTTTCGTCCCACCAGGAAAGGAAGGGTACCAAAATCATGGGACCATGACTCCCAGAACCAGTCCCTTGTCGGAGCCCAATTCCCGCCTGTTCATAATCACAGCAGGGGTCATGGCCTGCCTTGCCTTGCCTTGCTTGACTCTCCGAATCCTTGGTATTCATCGGGGGCACGGGAGATGATCCAGAGTGGCATATGCAATTGTGAGACTTACTCTCGTATTGGCTTGGCTTGACGTAGAAAATACATGTCTCGTGGAGACCTGGGTTCCCCTAGCATGCTCGCGAATGCGCCATGGTGTATTCTTTTTCTCACATGCATTAGGCCAGATACCCAATCCGGATATCATGTAGTAACATATTAGACACGCCAGCACCCGCTCGCTACATTAATCCCCAAGAAGCATGTCGCACAGTTCACTTGCATATTGGAAGACAGGCCAGAAGACGAAATTGATCAATGTTCCCCAATAAGTAGCATAATGACCCAAGTATCGTTCCCTACTGGATAGCCGCATACCAACTACACCGCAATTCTAGTAGAGTTCCGTTCGTTACAGGTAAAAGTACATCAATTCTAAATCAATCATTTTGGTCTGCCCTTCCTTCTCATTTTGCAATAACCAGGTTTCGGCGCACCCCTCCCTTGCTCAAGCTTGGACTTAGCTGATAAAACACAGGCATCCCAAGCCAAGATAGAAGACGAGCAGAGGATACACTGCAAGGAAAACTCGGTTCTTGACCACGCCGCTACCGCCCAGAATGCTGACGCCAGCGGCTAGAGACCAACCGATCAAGACAAGGTAGATAGGGATACGAGCAATCCAGTGTAGACCCAGAGCAGACATCATGGCAGCAAGGACTAGAGGGAAAAGGGTATATCCGATAATACAGACGCTCTGGGCAAATGAGCTGCAAATTTGTTAGTAATTATCACGTAGGCAAGGGCATGTTGACAAAGGACTTACATATTTCCACCCAGCAGCTTGATTTGTAGAGTCACTACAGCCTCTCCAAGCCAGATCATAGCAAAGACGCCGCTGAAAACAGCATCTCTCTGTTCAGAGCGAGCAGTGAAGCTCAGCAGGACACTAAGAAGTAGGCAGAAGATCAGAGGACCCCAAAGATCCCAGTCGCGAAGGCCGGGTGTCATGTTGCTTTGAAGCAGAGCTTCAGCGTCGACCATGCGGCTAGCCAGTCCAGTAAGCTCCTCTCTTGTTCCCGACAGACCAGCACCACGGATGCTTGAGTAAGCGCCGCGAATGCCTCCCTCGCTGTCAAACATGGTGCCGCCCAGAAGGTAACGAGGGTACAGCACCTCTCTAAGCTTGGCCCAGACGGCGAGCAGGTCGCGTCGCAACGTATCCCAAACAGACTCGTCAATTGTGTTCTGGGGAGCTCTTCGGTCTTCTCCAGGGATCCTCGATGTTAGATAGCCTTCGTTGAGCGGTCGCGATGATGAGCTGGAGCCGATGTTGCCTGTCAAGGGCTGGCGAGAGTTGTTGGTCGCAAGGGGGTCGTCGAAGTCGTTGAGATCGGCTGGACGAGTGTTAGTTGGATAAATTGCATACTGGGATTCCACGTAGAGAGGAAGCTCCACGAATATGACGCATGAACTTACCATCATCAGGATCGATCAGGTCGTCCTCATCCTCCAGAGGTGGGTTGGCATAGTGCCCTCGAGCGCTAGAAGCTGACATGGTTTACACTTGTTGTTGAGAATTCGTTTCGAAAAGAAAATGACTGTGTACTGTGCGTGAGATCGTCGTAACTATCGTAGACAAATGCCCGACGTTACAGTGGGATCGTGGCCTCAAAGAAGTGAAAGTTGCTGAGTATAAAGCTGACGTACGTATCTCTAATAACTGCGAAACTTCCACGGTCGCCTCTAGGTCTAGAAACAACCCCTTGAAGAGATGTGGCCCAAGCTTCCAACTGTTCGCAGCCAATCATATGCGTCAAACTCAAACAAGACTTCAGGTACTTATTTGCTGTACAAGGGTGATTTCAATCCCTTGATTTGGAGATTTACATCAATTCTACCAACATTATTAGACTTTGGGTCTTCTTTCCTAAGTACCAATATCAGAAGATGAAGAGAAACTTGGTAGCTCTGAAACTAGTCACGATACACAACCATTTACACTATTCCAGTTCAGTCAGTCACTATTCCTATATACACTTGTTGATTGCTGAACTTGGTAGAATTCAATGACTGATTTATATATTTAATTCCCTGTCAAGAACACATTGCACAATTGCCGAAGACAGTTCGTCGTTTGTAGCGTAGTGAGTACTTCCCGACTGTTCAGGCCCATTTCGCCCGGTCGTATTCAAATAATTAAGACACCAGCTCTCACGTGTCATGTACTTATACCACAGTATCAGCTACCTCTCAGATACCTTTCATCTTCGAGCCATTTTTCGAGTTGTTGTTCCGGTCCATATCGAAAGAGATCAATGCCTTCTGTAGGTATGGTCGCGATTTTCTTCAGCAGTTGGCTCCCGTGAATTCCCATGCCAATGCTGTCCATCAACCCACTGATCTGGATGCTGATGCGAGAAACCGGTGTTGTAGCCTGGCTGGCCCCCATGATCTTGACGGTGGTTGTGCGCAAACGCATTTTGGTTATGTTGGTAGGTGGACGGCTGCGAAAGCCATGGACTTCCATAGTCATTGGTTGAATGGTTCTGGTAGTTATTCCCGTGCGAGCTATGATCTGCTGTGCCTTCCATAGACCAGTCTGTTGAGACTGAGTCCTGCTGATGTAACGAGGGTTGCTGTCGTTGAGCCTCGCGAGCCCATCGCTGAGCGGCTTGGTTATACGGCCCCTCATATGAAGTTTCTGCTCCAGTGGGATCCCAAATGGGAAGACCATCTGGTGGCTGGGCTTCTCCCGATGGCTGACCATGACCATATGAAGCTATGTTTCCGTTGATTCCAACAAGGGCCCAAGCGAAAACGGCAACGTCTCTAATGGACTGCATGAGCTGATCCATAGGCGGGCCTCCAGCAGCTTGAACTCCGTTGCGCAACGGCATATGTTGCGGAGCAAATGGAGCTTGGAAGTTGTGAAAGCTTTCGTGCGAATACTGTGCTTGGAAAGGCTGCTGTGCCCAGGGGGCAGCAAATACGCCTCGGTCGTTGGTAGAAGGGATATGAGGATTGTGGGCATTGGGAATCTGGGGCCGCGCTCGGCGAAGAATAACGACAAGACCGTCAGAAGTACAAGAAACGACGGCCTCTAGCTCAACAGAAGGCGCCAACTGTGGCGCTGGGCGACTGCGCTCCCTGCTCGCTCGTGGGGTGTTGCCGCCGACCGGCTGTGGAGATGGCGGAGTAGGAGGAGTCTGATATCCGCCAGCTTGTGAGTTATGGGAATTGGACCCCAAGGCATTGGAGCTTGCAGTACGCGATTCTCCTGATGTCTCCCCTGCGGAGGTAACGCCATCCTGCATTTCCACATCTGCCTCTACCTTGATAGAAGGACCAGGGCGTCGATTGGAAGTCGAATTGGAACGTGAGTCAAGGTCCATAGCACCATCCAGCTTCACGCCTCCTCCTTCAGAGTCACTGGAGCGGTGGCTTTCAGCTCGTTGCTGGCGGTTAGGGGCCATAGAGCCGCCACCAGACCTGGTCTGGTCTGGACTTGGGCTATTGGTGTGGTCATTTCTGAAGTAATAAGGCGGCTCCTCACTCCCTGCAACATTCTCTGCATCAATTGTCGACTCTCCGTCGGCATTAGTTTCTTCGTCTTCAAAGTCTTCTGGTCGTCGTGGATCTCTGGACCAGAAACGCAAGTAAGCAATGGAATCATTAGCCTTTGCGCTCTCAAGACATCGGACAGCATCATCGAGACAGCTTTCTCGGATGCACTCATAGAAGCTCTTGTGTTGAACCTGATCGGCAGGAACCCCGAGGATAGACGCAATGGCGTCTGTTGCAAACATGACCGTCAATGTTCTAGTGAACCGGTTCAAGATAAGAGCGGCTCGAGGCTCCCGCTCGACAGGTGGCAACCTAAACTTGGGGGACAAGTGTTCCAACATGTGGTATCGTGGGTCTCGAGGAGAACGTGAGAAGAGACGTCGGACCTGGGGTGCCGCCAAAGCACGACCTACTTTGAATTAGCCATGGAACGTGATGTGTCAGACAAAAGGCGACTCTTATGGTAGAGCACCTCGGATATAAACGTACTCTCGCTCTTAGCATCGCGTCGGTAGATACTGATACAGGCAAAAAGAACGTCATGGACAATAGAGAAGACGCATTCGCTGCTCACCCAGCGACCATCACGAGAGCGTAGACGTGCATAGTGCAGAACAGCAGCCTTGTCCAGCAAGACACCGCGACTATGAACGGATCGCGCATAGGGAATTTCCTCTGGGTGAAAGTATTCAAAGGCGGACCTGCCCTGTACCTCCTGTGGAGAGTAACCAAGAATTTCAAAGATGGAATCAGAAGCGTAAAGGATGTTGGCATCCGGATGTAAATCTTTGGTAGAATGTGTGTCAGATTGAAGTGGACTTGGGATATGGAGAGAATGTGCGAGACAGAGATGACTTACTATGTATAGTCAAGAAAGTATGCTCCATGAAGATGACGACGCAAGAGCAGCGAGCTCCGCAACGAGATGATTTGGTTCAGTCTGATAACAGGTTTCTATTTGAGAGATGCGCAGAGCTTGTCCAGTGACTGACTGCTGGCTAATACCAACTAGATGATCACTGGAGAGGCAAATCTTGAAGATTCAGAAAATAGAGTTTAGACAAGTGCACGAAGAGACCTCGGTGCGAATAGAGTAAAGATGATGGAAGTGGATTGGAACACTCCCACCATGAATAAGTCTAGCTCGCTAACTCGAGATAGCTTCTTCTGGCGTCAACTGCCAAGTGGACCCAGTCAAAGATACTGGGTGACAGGAGCACGGACGCGGCAATAGAGGATCAGAAACGGGTAGGGAGGGCCAGGATCACAGTGTCTGGGCTTTTGAACGCACGAGCTGACTATACAGAGAGAGTAGAGTAGAGCAGAGTGCAGGTCTCTAAATGCTTCTGAGAGGTTGGCTTGAGTCTGGTGATAAACAAACAGAATAGCAATTGGGGTTAAGCAAAGAGAAGTTCTAGTACTGAAATACCCGGTAGGTTGTTAAGATATTCTCTCTGTGGTGCCTAAGAGCACTAAGGCAAATGTGAAATGGAAGTGGATGGAGTTGTGTTATGTTGAGTTGAAGCTGCTTCAAACATGAGGGGGCACCGTGATATATAACTAACTTTTTGACAATACAACCAGGAGGTACAATGCAACAAATAATAAGTTACTGCAGACTTAATCAAGTTGAGAAACGAACTGGCCGGGTAGTCGGACTACAGTAGGCAAGCAGGGCAAGGTAGACTAGGTTACCTATTGCAGTGGGGGAATCGAGTCAAGGCGACAGGGACTTGGAGCAATCAGCATCCGGAAAACGAATGTCCTCGGCAATATGGAAGTAAGAGAAGAGCAGTGCGAGGCTTAAAAAAACCAGGAAGTGAAAAATAGAAAGAAATGAAAAATGACATTCCACAATGAGCTTGACCAGGGCCGCTGCTCGAAAACAGATCGAGAAAAAATGTGGCTTGCTTGTTTTGCTTGGAACCGTTGTCCTAACCTAACGTTACTTGTTGTAACAGTATATCTTACAGGCAATCCATTGTCCGCCTGTCGTCTTTTTGCCCGGTCCTGTTGCTGTATTTAAACCTCCCTTGAACCAAAGTGTCGTGGTCAACTATACTCGACATATTACCTGGAAACGCTGCTGTCGACAGAATATCGTCACTTTGGAGAACTGTTATGTACCTAGGCATGCACACGAGACAAGGTTACGTGCAAGGAATACCCAACCCATATCACAAGTAGCTGAATAGAGACAGGATGCCACTTGCAACAATGATAACGAAACCCCTATGTTCCTCGGGTACGCCGTTGGTTGTCGCAGGTTGGAAGAGAGCGAGCTAGGGTGTGGACTCGGAATGGATGAAGCTGCAGAACGTCTAGAGCGTACAGGAGCTGGACTTGGAGGGCGATCACGATGTCTCACTAGGTCACGGTTACGTCGCCCAGTAAAAAGCAAAGAAACTCAACCCAGTTCTTGATCCTTCATATGAGTGGCCAGTTTTCGAGGGAGGAGAGAGAAAACAACGAAAAAGTATATAAATAAAACTCTTGTTTTTATTGTGCAGACTAGTAAGTAAGTAAGTAAGTCAATGGAGGAAACAAATGAGAGAAAATGGCCATCCAAGGCACACACCCCATGAATACAGTAGTACTGTAGTCAATTTCTAAAGTGCTGCTAGTCCCAATTGTCCTCGCAACTTAGAGTCGGTTAGCTGACACGGCAAAAATGATAGGTAAGTGATACAGTACAGTACAGAATACCTAAGATACCAACCCCAGACCAACAGAAGAGGCACCATGAAGAGAATCCAACGGGGTATGACGTTGAACAGGGTGACGACAAGGGGGGGAGCATTAACTTAACGTTGATATACGGAAGAGGAATAGTACAAAGAGGCTGATGTGGAGTATTCCAACATTAAACTAAAAGCCGCCTCGATGCAACGGCAGGCAAACTCGTACAAGGATCGAGGATGTTGGGGTATCAATCAGGCAAGGCACGCAAAAAGACACTCCCTACCACTCTTCTCAAATCATGAGAAACGACCAATGCAAAAGCAATTCTTTCCGAATGAAACCATTGTCAACTAATGGCACCATGAACACTGATAACTTCGAGACAATCGAACCTTGTAGTATTGGAGTAACACAATTCATTATTGCTTCATCTATTCAAGGTCTCGTAAGCATTGTTACCCTAGATCAAGGACAAGGTGCATCTGTTTCTTTCACCGCATTCTCTCTGTTAATGATTGGATACATACATATAGCACAACTTCTACCTGCCAAGTAGAGACCTATAGAATATTCGCCTTGTGAACCGTAGTACAGGACATGCCATGGTACGATGCCAATATCCGGTTCAATGTCCTGCATTGTCAGCTCCAAAAGCCCTAACGCCAATGGCACCAAGCCGTTAGCCTGTGGATACACATCAACAATTTGCAGCAAGAGACCGTATACTCACTCACCTTTGGTGACAAGTAAGTTGCAGCATCGCAACACTCTTGTTTTAGTAGGTAGAGGGGAAACAACGCCACGGTGCTACCTTACTACTGCACCGTCCCGTAGCAGGGACCAAATCCCTTTCCAAAAGCGCCGGATCTGAATGTCCTCGGCTCGCCAGTTCCTCGACCAACTTAATCGTCGTACGGCATAACCTTTATGGCGTCTCACCCTTTCTCAAGCCACAAGGGACCAACGAACGGATGCTTTTGATACCGGCCCACTCCATCGCTTTCGCAAGCCTGCAAGCCTGGCAAATCCTGGCTTTGTGTGCCTGACCTGTTCTAACAGCATCCATTAGGAAGTCGTTGCGAGGACCCTGGATAAGGAGAAACCCTACCTACAGTAGTCCAACGACACTAAGCGTTAACGCCTGCATTGGTGACTGGACCACATGGCTCACTCACTTGCATCAGAACAATAGTCCTGACAGTTATGATCGACAGCTAGTGCTTGTTGTGAGGAGGCTAGTAGAGGTGCCGCCGCACTGCACCATTCTACAACGAAAGGACCGACTGTATATAGACTTCTTTTTTTCCACATTGAAAGTAACTCTGGTTTTCGTCAATGAATCGTCAATCATGAAGATAACCGAGTACGTCAGGAGATTTGAAACTGGCAAAGTATAGAGTCACAACTGTGAACTGTAGTGCTGTAGTACTCTGGTAGATCGTGCTGGAGGCTGGCTCGCTGGCCTGCACCTCACCTCACCTCACTTGCACCAATATAGAAATTGTGGGAAACCGAGCCGGTTCTTACACCGCATTTATCTGGCTACTGCGGTTTGTCGTTCTGTTACCCATGCACCGACGTAACGCACAGAATCGGGGGTCTATAGGAGGAGGAAAACAAGATGATGCGAGTGTAAGGATTAACTGAGATCTCGATATGGTAGAGAGATCCTATAGATCCAGCCCTAGGAATGTGAGCGAACACGAATGAATTCATGTTCGCTCACAAAGCGTCCTTGGAAGCGTACATGCCGGCAACAACTCTCTGGAGAGAAGTCTCGAATCTGCACAAACAATATATACTGGTGATGTTTGCATGGGGATGCAGTATGAGGACTTGATAGTTGGTGTCTAGTCAGGCAGCCCATGGAGCAGCTTAATTCGTCAATCGAGCTCCCGAGACTGTTGTCGGAAGCATGGAGTTGGTCACATAGACACTTGTGTACTAACTTATTGAGGTGTCATGTGGTGGGTAGTACTTACTGCTTCTCTTCAAATGTAATTCGAATTTAGCGGTGTCCCAAAGAAGCACATTCTGCAGACAGGAGTGTATGCTCCAGAGATGCTTATTTGGACACACAACTCTATACCTACAGCTTGACACCATGGAGAATATAATCATAGAACCAAGGCACTTATCAAAAGCAGGTAGTCCACATCAGGTAACTGCCTATTAGTATAATCCTCCCTCTATTTAGGTAGATAAGTATCATATCTGGACTAGGTATTTTAAGAATATGTCTTGTCATTAGTATTCTCGTTGATATCACTGTCTCGGTAGTGGATTTCTGCCAAAATGGCATGAAGAGGAGGTCAACTAGGTACATCACCTCACCTTCCTTCATACTGTAATGGATGTCAGTAGAGGCAAGTGCTACCGATTTTCGCGCTAGCTAGTCCACTTGCCCAACCAGATTAAGAGTTGTGTAGCTCTCGACTCCACTTTACCGCTAGTTGGGGGGATGCCACTGTTTCTTTCAACAACACACAAACATCATATTAGCATCCATCGCTCAGCTTGACGCGCATCGCGTCCAACTTTTTTTGCTTCTTCTTTTTCTCTTTCTTGGCGATAGACTTGTCTGCAGCTGATGCAAAGGTGTCATTCTAATATCCATTCGGATAATTGTCAACCAGACCGGTAAACAACCGGCTCTACCTGTGTGTCTCAGGCGACGCAGCTTCCAGTTCTGTTTAGACGGCATTTATTGAGTTGCTGTCAACCGCCCAATACCAACGTCGACTACTGGTTAGGTTGTCTGCACGCCCCAAAGTGGCAAGGAAACTTAGTGGATCACTCTCGCTCTCTGCACCCATACGTTTTGTACTTGTTAACGCTTTTACAATCCACAACGCAAAGCAAAGCACATCTACAAGTGGTTGACAATATGGCTGTCACCGATGACAACGCCTTTGAGCTACCAAAGCTGCGTTCTTCATTTACCCTAGAAGTAATTTTCCATACATGCTTTTGTGGATTCCACCGTCTAACGCGATAAACTAGAACGATACAGAGTTTCTGGAAAACGACAACGTTGCCGGTATGACCTTCCTGTGTCTTCTTCTTGACCGTCAGTGTCTCGTTGTCTAATGCATGAGATCTCGATTCTCAATCACAGAGTTCTTCGACGTCAAGTTTTGCCCGTATCAGCCTTTAGATGCACCACCTGTCTTTGCAGCCATCAGCAAAAAGCATGTTAGTCTCCCTGGAGTCGGTCTACTTCTACGGGACAGCTTCTCACGCTCACCTAGGTCGTTATCTGCACACTCTCTCAAACATCTGACGCCAATCCATGCGAAGTACTTTCTGTGATAAGAGATGATGATGTACGTACTGCACAGTGCACTCTCTCTGCCCTATCAAGGTCGCTAACTCTACCTAGGAGGAGGCTTCCGCTTGCTGTTGTACTTGGACCAAGGATCCAGAAACAGGAGCACCCTACCTTTGCATTGGTGGAGTTGATGCCAAAGTCAAGATCTATGATGTTGTGAACGGGAAACTATACAGGGTAATGTTTTCTTTTCTCCCACAGAGAATGTTGTACGAAGACTGTTGCTGACTGTTGTTTTACCCAAGTGCCTCACTGGTCACGGAGGTGTTCGTTCATCCAACCCAACTCGTAAATTTTTAACTCAGAAACTTATGCGAAGCAGGACGTCAATGACTTAGCGACTTCACCTGCAGACTCTTCTATCATTGCCTCTGCCTCAGGTGACACGAGTATTCGTATCTGGAGTCTTGATCCGGTCCATGCCAACCGACCATGCTTGGTTATCCTTGCCGGTGAAGGTCACTCGTGGGATCTTCTTAGTCTGGCAAGTCTCCATTTCCTTTTGGATTAACTTGATCTTAAAGAATTAACAATTTGCATCAGGCGTTTCATGACACTGGACGCTACCTTCTCTCGGCGGCCCATGACCAAATTATCAATATGGTAAGTATTACGGAATATCCAAGTTCTACCTCTTCTGACTAGCCGAAGTGGACGATCCCCGACCTGCCTACCGAGGCGATCCAAACTCCTGCTCGAGTCCATTATCCTCACTTCTCAACATCAGCTGTCCATAGCGGCATCATAGACTGGTAGGTTCTGCATATGCATATGCATGCCATGACCACGCGGCTAACAAGGGAAGCGTGGCATTCTACGGCGACTGTATCCTCTCCAGAGCATGCCACGACAACGTCATCTCGCTATGGAGAATAGAAGGATTTTCATCCTCAAACCCGCCTCCTGCGGAAAGCGAGGCACCGACAGCTCAGACTACCGTTCCAACTAATTACGAGGAAGCGAGTCGTCTCACGCGTTCGGCTTTCGTTCCCACCATCTCCCCGCAGTGCCCGTCTCAGTACACCATGTTGCTTCAATTCCATACTCCCAACTGCGGCCCACAGTTTTTTATGCGGTTCAAATTACATTTTGTACCCGATCAACATCCCGTTTTAGCTTTCTGCAATGCCGCAGGAAACGTGTTTTTCTGGGATTTTGAACGCTTGGTAGCATATCGCGAGTTTATGGAAGCACTTAAAGACCCTAGCAGGGATAAGAGTAAAGTGCCACCTCACCCTAGCTGGATGAGACCAGTAAAAGGTCGTCCCAAGGACTCCAAAGCTCGGCATGGAGGCGGCGACAAAGACATTTCAAGTGCTTTCCGGGCAGACGCTATCAGGCTGAGCGAAGAGATTGGTGGTGGTTATAACGCAGAAACCCTTGAGACCTGGGCATCTAGGTACAGTCAAGACGATCCCCATGAGCCTTTGAAGGCGCATAAGACAGAGTCGTCATCGGCCAACTTTGTGGGGCGACAGACAGCCTGGAGTCCTGGCGGAGAGTGGTGTGTTGTGGTGGGCAGTTCAAATCAAGCGTTGATCCTCCAGCGATGGGCTTCCAAAGGCTCAACTTCTAGAGCGTCCGCTTCTGCATCCGCGCCTCCATCTGTACCGACATAGAATGGCGCGGCCTGAAGATCCTTTCAAGGCTAAAGCCCCCTTATTGGAAGGCTAGAATATAGTGATAGTGAAGTATCTCCTTCAGAATCCTCAGAGGGATTCAAAATTTTTAATGCGGCATTGTCGAGTTCACCTCCATATGTGACAATTCTCATCAAAAACTTTCTGGCCCTATCTTGTTCCATCTGTCTTGCTTGTTGTCCTTGCTGGGTTTGGAGCATTGAGACTGAGCCAATGGGTACAACGAGGTCTGCAATGTAGAGAGACGCCATTGCGCGTAAGCGAAGATATTGCTGGTTTCTCGAGTATGGCATGTCCTGCATCAATACGTCCATTCTTTTCGTGATATCCTGCATAGCAGATAGTGCTTGAAGCCGCAATTCATCCTTCTTCCGCGCCACCCTCGCTTCGGAGCTTTCTATGTCATCACTACCAAAGCTATCATCATGGCCAAATGATTCGTGGCGGGGTGCCTCTTCAGAGTCAGAACTCAGCTGTTCCAGCGCCAAGATATGCTCTGCGTGTGTATTGTAGATTTCGCAGCTGAACATGGCAATCCAAAAATCAAACGCCGAAACAATCTTGGGCGTCTTGTAATCGTATGGATGCTGTTGGATAAGTGTGTCGAAATAAGCCCTGACCTTGCTCATATTTTCTGCTCGGCCCCATCTCTTCGTTCCTGGCATTGCTGTTTTCTCGTGGTCTTCTTCATATTCCCGGGAAGAGCCTTCACCCTCGCGCATGAGGATTTCAGCGCCGATGGCCCAGAGGTCATGGTGCCGAACGTCGACGGGGAGACCAGACGGTCGTAATTGTAGAAGTAGACCATAGGTGCGAGAGGCCTTTTCCATCTCTCCCTGGTCGATAAAATGGTGGGTAGACTGGAGGAGAACGTCAAAATGTCCGCCACGTTTGCGACTTGTGGCTTTTTTCGACTTTGGGCGTGCTGCTTCGTCGCCTTCTGTCTCCGGATCCTCATCGCTCTCAGCTTCAACAGCGGAGGTGCCATGTTCAACAAGGCCACGGTGTGGGAAGTCGCGAATTCGCTGTGAGGGATCCTCATCCATTTCTGAGAGGCCTGCAATGGCAAACTGTGCGACTATACCAGGTGAGTGGCTCAGAGGGTTAATGGAGCTTGAGGGAAATGAGCTTGGGAATTCGTCATCTGTGATTTCTGGTCTCTTGCGCTTATTAGATTGACTCTGCTGTGAGAAAAAGGGCGGATCTAATAGGGATGCCATTGTTGTGGTGAGGATGGAAATGTGTTTGTTGTTAAGCAGATGTGATGTTCATGAAGGTTGAAAGTCTTCAAGAGTTTGGCCCCACTAGTACAGCAAGCTCTATATTCCCCATGGTTTGAGGAATCCGTTGACGACTGAGCCAAATCTTTGCGGAAAACATTAAATTCAATACCTCCCGATCCAGCTGTTTTTAGGCATCAGTCATTTCGCGGCAACAAGCCACCGTCACTTGATGATACTCGATATCGTTACCATCAAAGTTCATCGCAAACAAGCAAATGATCAATCAAGCTCTGTTTCATTTCAATTGACCCAGTCGCAAAGCCCAGCATACCCATCCTATATACATAACCTCCCCTCTACTTTTACAATTGCCTCATTCATCTGCTGCTTTGTTTAGGTTCGGTCAAAGTAAGTCCACTGGCCAGGGACAGGCTTCTCCTCGAGGTCCTCCCAGCTGTAGATCTTTGTTAGTATAGCTGTAATGTGTCGCCCGTAGAGCATCGTAACTTACACCTTGGTCTTCTCCATAGTCTCAACCAGCTTGAGCTCGCCCTCGGCAACCTGGATAACCTCCTCAATGAGACCAGCTCCGATCTTCTGCTCGAGCTCGTGGACTCTGCCATTCGGATTAGCTAAAATGTTCTGTTTCCAACTGTGAAGAGGGAATCATACTGGTCGGCAGTCATTTGAGGCTCATCTTCCCACTCAACCTTCTCGTGGTCCTCAAGCGGCTTGCGCTCCGCCCATGTAACCTGGTCCTCTCGCTCCTTGAGCGTACGGATACCCTCGTACTCAGGACCCTCATCCTCCTCGCCGTTCCACTCCTCAACTCGGACATCGCCCTCCTCGTGCTTTCGACCGACCACAAAGACCTTGTCACCGAGCTTGACGGTGTGAGCTTCGCTGCCATCAACACGGCCGCTGGCAACGCGGAACTGTGACGAGTTCTTGCTGACGAGCTCCTTGGCGCGGGCCGCCCATTCGTTGTATCCGGGGGGAACCATCTGCTCGACAAGGGACATGCGGTGCTTTGTCACGGCCTCGACGGATTGGCGGTACATGGAGGTCTCGGGGACGTTCTGGAGCTTGCTGAGGGTCGTTCCGTAGAGGTAGAGGAGGGTCGATCTGGGTGTGGCATGAGTCCAGAGACCGGTGAGGCCGGTAGGAGTACCGGCCTCCAAGTAGCGCGCAAACACACGAGCTGTTGGCCTCATGCTGGCGAGGTCAATTGCAGTTACTTCGTCGTGAATTAGAGGTAGATGGAATGGTCAGAGGAAATTGAATTGACCTCATTGGACTCTAGCCCACCATTGCCGATCCGGCTTGCACGTGTGTTATCACGTGACACGCTCCCGATAATAGCATCACCATTCCCTCATGTAATCAGTCATGCGCCTGAACTACGAATGATATATATACTCTAAAAAGAAAGAGAGACAAAAGAAGCCTATACTGTTTCAATCCAGATTTTGGTGTCGCCAAAGTTAACGTGGCTCTGAGTTATTCCAAGTTACTCTGTGGAGGATATCGGGTCAAATCGAGCTACGAACGACATCACTACTAGGATTCTTATCCCGTAGATCTAGCCGTAGACTTTCTACACATATAAAAAAAGAAGACCCTCAAATCTTGGGTTAATTGATATCTTAATACCCCCATCAAGACAATATCTTATACTGTCCAGATATATAACGTGTAACCTTGACGCAGGAAAACTATAAAAAAAGAAAACACACAAGCTCATGTTCGCTCAGACCATGGACCTCCTGGGGACTTGCCTTAGCATAGTCATACCACGATCCTCAACGAATCTCATGTCATCATCCCTCTGATTGTCGCCAACTTAAGAAGATTCCTCTCGGCTCTTTCGGTATGCGGCCTAAAGCACAATATGTCAGCCCCTTTCTATAACGAATCAAAAGGCAGAGGCACGACGCACTTCTTGCTCAGACTGAAGACCCTCGATGACAGGGGCGAGCTCAGTGAGAATCTCGTAGGCCTTCTTGTGGTACTCAATTTGAGCAGAGACAAGCTCGGCAAGGTTGCGCAGAGGCTCGGGTGTATCAAGAACCTAGCACAGTTAACATTCTGACGCATAATGTTCCATTTCAAGTTTTAACTCACGTTCTTCATAACGCCAACGGCCTCCTCAGTCTGGGTGACGAACTCATCTTCGGCCTTCTCAACTTCTTCCTGGGCCTCAGGGCTCAACTCTTGCTCCTCATGGGCCTGGTCGTTATGGGCGTGGCCGCCGATGCGGAAAGTGGTGCCCTTGGCGTGAGCCTTGACGGCATCCAGAGAGAGACGAGAGTTCTCAACGTTCTTGCGAGCGCGGGTAGCGAAAGTCAAGTTGGTGTTGAGAGTAGTGTTCCAGCCGGCGAGGAAGCGGCTTTGGATCTGGGCATCCTGGGCAAGACGGGCCTCACCAACACGCTCGCTGGCAAGCGCATACTTCTCCAGGGCTGTCGCAAGAGGGTCCTCGCCGGCACCGGTGTGGTGCTGATGAAGGAGCTGGCTGCTAGCCAAACTGGCACGGGCAACAGCATGGCTGAAAGTCTTTGGCTGAGGCTTGGCAGCGGGAGGAGCGACAAGGGCGGCCTGAGCTTCGGCAGGAGAGGTGGCAGAAGAAAGAAGGCTGACCTTTTCGCTGACAGTGCGGCCAAGATCCTGGAAGGTCTCCTTGATGTTAGGGGGGTAATCGTAGGCCTCGTTGGAGTATTGCGAGCTATAAAGCCATGTCAGAAGACCAACTTTGCGGGCATGTAGCACATGTCGGTATTGCCTAGACTCACGTCACAGCCAGCATCTTTTGGTGGGCTTGCTTGAGGGCATCGACACGCTTCTCGAGATCGATATAGTCGGGAGGAAGCTGGGTCTGTAGGGCCACATGTCAGGATGATAACTGCGCGATAGAGTGCGAAAAGCTTCAACCCACCTTGTCCTCAGTCTGGCCGAACTGCTCCTTGGTATACTGGAAGGTGCGTGACGCAAAGGGGGTAACAGAGGCTCCGAAGTTGCTGTTTCATAGCGGTGAGCATTATTTCGGATTGCATCATGACGAGAGCTTTGGGGGGATGGGATGCTGCAAGCTTGCATGTTCTGTGAGTGCTAGGGGAGCACATACGAAAGCTGCTTTCCAACGTTTCCAAAGGTTCCTCCGAGGTTTCCGAAATCCATCTTGTCGGTTTGTTCGAGTCGATTGGGTGTTTTGGTGGTTTCGAGGTACGATATCGATCGCAGGTTATGTTAGGGGCAAATGACAGGAGGCTCTTTGCGTCAGCTTAGGTCGAGGCAGAAGTTAAGTTTAAAGGTATGGGACTTGGCTGAAGATATGGAAACGCTCCACTGTGAATTGAAATCTTCCACTGGACAGACCTGTCCTGTAGCTAGCTGGTTGGAGCCCTTGGAATATTCCCTTATCCAGGGGCTTGCGCCCCTCCCTTCTTGTCCACAGGTCCCTGGGAGGCGGGTTTCCCCTCCTTGAACCTGCTTCACTCCAAATCAATTCAGTTAAAAACGGGCCTAACTTAGCTTGTCTACTAAGCTTGGTAGGCGAATGCAGATCCGCAAGGTGGCCCTAGCTCTTTTGCTAACAGCAAGGTAATTACGGATAACATGGAGGTACAGTACGATACAAAACTCCCGAGTTCTGATAACCCCAGTTAGTTAGTAGTGCTGTAGCTTCTGTAACGTCAGCCACTTACTGTGCTTCTCTTCACAATTATTGTAGATAAGCCACTCTGATTACGAGTCCCTTCTTAAAGAGCTTCCGCGCATCAAGTTCTTCAAGACATTGTCCGCGACATACTGTAAGGCAAGGGGTTCCGCTTCACATGTGATATTGGCAAATCCGTCATCATTTCTTGTCATACTCCTGACTACAGCAGGTGTGTCTTGTGCATTTGTAGATGGCTTCTCTGTATCCTCGAGAGTCCTGCATATCTATTACATCTCTTTTGTATTCTATTTCAACATCCTCCCCTTTTGTGCATTTAATCCAAGATATGTTTATTGTCTGCCCAGGAAGGCTCTACGCCCCTGCATACCGACTCGTAATCCTGTAGTACAGGACTTTCGATATGCAAATTGGGTGTTGTCCAAAACATGGTCCAGTTGCATCCTGATAGCTTTTTGGTTCCCAAAGATCGCTCAAAGTACCACTTGTTGACAGGGTTGTCCTTTCGGCTACGCCAAGATACACCCTCAGGAAGACATCCACGTACCATTGCGTTAAACACAATGTCGGCGCAGCCACCACTACCTTGACTCTTCCTCAGGACGGCAAACTTGTCCAAGTAGGGTACATAGCGGCCTTGTTCGTAAGCAGTCTGATCATCCAAGTCTTTAGGCTTCTCCCAGGTCAAGATAGCTCCACCTTCATAGTCTCCGGCAATAATGACACCAGCAAGGTTTTCGTTTACTCTGTTGAGATAGTCGTCAACGTCTAATTTTCTTCCAAATGAGTCTTCAATCAGATGGACCAGTCGAGGAAGGTCAATGCACTTGTCAGTCAGGCGCAAACGAGGTGCCCCGGGCTGAGGTGGACGCCATGGATTCTCGCGAGGATGCGGGAATAGTCGAAGAGGCATGCCCTTTTTCAGCAGCGTTGAGCCGGGAGATATCCCCACAGTCTGCTCCTTACCAGAGTTGGTTGGAGCGCGTGCCATAGGCAGAGACGACGAGAACACAGGTTTGTCAGTGAGAAGGTTATGCAAGAGAGGATTCTTTTTGCGCCGAGTTGTGACCATGCTGCCCATCTCAAAACCGGAGTCGGATCTGGCCAATCCAGGAGACTTCAACGAAGTTTCGCCGAGGTTGGCCGCGGCGTCAGGCGTAGTAATGAGAGCTGATGATGTATGCGGCAGCATCGCCAATGCGTCTTTAGCCAGAGCCAAGTTCGCAGCGTGGGCGGTAGTTGAGGCGCGAAGGTCCTCGTCATCTGCAAGAGGAGATCCATCCGGTCCCATAAGTTCTTTGAGGATTGGCGCGTATTCCTGCTCTAGGTTGATGAACCGGTGGGCTGCTCCAGGTCGTCCGGTCATTGGTGTTGCGCCAAGCGGATCGAGGAGGATGATTCTCTCGACCAGGGCCATGGGTTTGGAAGGTGTAGCATTGGCCTCGGGGTGGTCACCAATACTATTGAACTGCAGGCCTGAGAAGTATCGGGTCAGCGCCAACACGATTTGATTCGAGTCAACGGGCTGAGGTGGCCGAGTGATGTCACGAGTCACAACTGAGGGAATGACTGGCATCATTCGGTGGTGCAGGATGCGATCGAGAAAGCCGGGATCGTTAACCCGAATATCAATGGGTGATGATGCTTGCGATGTGCCCTTTTGCGCAGGGGATTCCGAGCACACAAACGCATTATCGACAGCGCGAGCTGTGTGATCGCCGAATCGATCGATAGCTTCGCAAAGCCGGAAAGTCTGGTCTTGAAAAGTCATCCGGGATTCATCCATACCACAATCAATTACAACCACACTCAAGAGGCCTAGTTTGCGCAATTGGGATAGCGTGTTTGCTACTCCATCAAGAGTCTCGGTATCAATTTCTTGAGGAGCGCGAAGCTTCATGATGGCAACATGTGGAGGTTTCGGCGCTTCGGGTACAGTTTCCTGTTGAAGATCACCTTGGACGAATAGAGGCGCATCTGCGAGGGACTTTGGGTTCTTGCTGGTATATTTCTGGAGGTAGCCTTTGGCATCTCGCTTGGTTGCCGACACCTCCAAGACGGAGACGATGAAGTCCTGAATATGAGTTAGACACGCGGACGTTATAGTAGTAAGGGCCGATCGGGTCGACATACTCTATCAATGGCCTTTTTCTTAGCAAGTGCCGTAGAGGCTGCCGACAAGCGGCGGGTGGCGCCTTTGGTGAGGCATGACGCCGACGAGCTTTTATTGCCGTGTTGCGAAGCGAAACCGCGATACCGAGATCGGAAAGAGTTGGTGATATTATGCAAAGACGCTGCCGAGTGTGGTTCTGTAGCTGGCGCACAATGACTGCACCGAGGTGCTTGCTTCAGTATACGAGACCAGCTCATGATGCCACAAGACGTCGGTTGCTGGTCTGTCCGTAGTGGATATAAGTTGATATGGAACCTAACAGAGGAGCTTTAGCTTTGGCTGGGAGCACCTCCCCCGGATGACCTTTAATATGACGAATTGAGAGCGGCCGTAGGGGGAGAAGAATCGATGTTAACTGCAGAGCATCGCTGGATGACTCCTCAGTGAGAGGAAGATGCAGGTGCAGATGCAGACGTAGAGAATGCAAATGTGAGTGTAACACCCGTGAGTCAAAATTCAGCAGAGGAGAACTGGGCCTCGCCCGGGACTTATCAGATGGAAATCCATAGCTACCCCCGGGTAGTGGAGGTTAAACAACATTTTTTTTGGACAATTGATGTGGGCGATAAGCTGATAAGCCCCAGATTCGATGCCGATGTCGCTAGGAGGTATCCGTGTTAGTGATGACGATGGATACTGTCGGCAATTCTCTGTCCAACAACTGACCAGCTACGGATGGATACACCTCGGTGAGCAACACGAGAACTAAATTAAAATAGTTCTGCAGTATATGGTAGTGTGGTCGTTCAACTTATCATCCATATTTCATAGACATGTCATCATGTATCTCGATTGAGCACACAATCAGTCTGGCCCCTCCAAACTCTAGTCTGGGACCCTGGTGCTGCAATGTGGAGGGGCGAGCTCAAACCAACAACAGCTTCGGACGGTAGCTGCGTCATAATAATATCGCTCAACATTGCTACATCACTACTAAGTAACTAGACTAGTACTGTAATTGTTAGCAACAGTTTGTGAGTGATATTCGGGTGTGCCTGTGAAACCTGTTCGAGTAAACGTTATGCCATTCACAGGGTGTTAGTATTGGATATCTTCAAGGGAGTATTTCAACACCGATGATAGCTTCTCTTGCCTCTCAAAAGGTCCCGTATTACTCTCCCACTCGGTCCCTTAAACCCCACCTAACTGTGGTCTCAGCGGAGTGTAAACTCCGTATCTCCTTCTTATAAAAGACGTACAAGCACATTGTGTTGGGGTATTAATAAGTTTACTTAGCCAAGCTGCAATTCACTCGTTCTTTGGTCAAATATCAACTTTTACAGATCCCAGCTCTCATAATCGGTTTTATCACCATGGCTCCTACACTACTATGGATTGGCCTCGGAAACATGGGGAGGGTGAGTCTTGCTTGATTCCTCCAAAAGGGTCCTTAAACAAGTGCTAATGAAAATAGGGCATGAGCAAGAACATTGTTGAGAAGGGCAATCTAGACGGACCCCTCCTCCTGTACAATCGCTCAACCAAGAGGACAACCGACTTTAGTGCTACACTTCCCGACGGTAAGACTGAAGTCATCGAGTCTCTTGCCGATGGTGTCACGAGAGCAGATATCATCTTCTCCTGTATCGCCAATGATGAGGCTGTCCAAGAGACTTACAAAACAATGCTCGAGAGCGATATCAAGGGGAAGCTCTTTATTGAGAGTTCGACTATCCACCCGGAGACAACTGAAGCCATCGCGAAAGATGTCATCGCCAAAGGTGCTGAGTTCGTTGCCGCGCCTGTGTTTGGTGCCCCTCCGATGGCAGACGCTGGCCAGCTTGTTGGAGTGCTCGCTGGGCCTGCTGCCAGTGTTACAAAGGCAAAGGCGTGGTTCCAGGGCGTCACCTCCAAGGCCGACATTGACCTTTCTGATCAGCCGTATAGCAAGGCTTTGACTCTCAAAGTCCTCGGAAACACCTTCATCTTGAATATGGCTGAGCAACTCGCCGAGGCTCATGTTGCAGCAGAAAAGACTGGATTGGGCACCGAGGCTATCCATCAATTCGTCCAGTCGGTTTTTGGAGGACCGTATGCCTCTTATAGCGAGCGCATGTTGACTGGAGATTACTATAAGCGCGATGAACCCCTTTTTGCAGTCGAACTAGCAAGAAAGGATGCTCGACATGCTATGAGCTTAGCCAAGTCTGTCGGTGTTCAACTTCGAAATGTTGAGGCCGCAGATGCACATTTGGCGATGGCCTTTGACCACAAGGGTTCATCTGCAGATATGGCTGGTATCTATGGGGCTATTCGTAAGGAATCCGGTCTTGATTATGAAAACAATGCCTAGGCATAGTAAGATATTTCTGTCAATCACATTATAAAACCGAAATCCTGTAACCAGAACTTGATCACACCTTCTTTCTTGTATAAGATTACACTGAAAAGAAAAAGCACAACGCTATCTGCCCGCGCAGCCAAGTTTATCACCTGGTCAGTGATAATATAATGATTTAATACGCATCAGAATGATAAATATTGACCAACTTGCGACACGTATTAGACATCCAGACTGACGATGATGGCTGTTGGGATAATTCTCTTGTAACGGTTTAGGGTAAGTGCTCGGCCAATGTGGCTGACTCAGCATGGAACCTCCTGTCGCAGTTCAGTGATGCAACCAATCTAGTAACAAGCTCACAATCATCGACGACATCAACCTCGATAAAGCTCCTTATCCGCAAAACAATCTCAATCACTACCCGAAGTCACCTTAACGAAACTCCTGCCTGCGGGACAATACTCGAAGCGTAACCGCAATTATGGCTCAAGGGTGCGCAACGACTCCCTCTCCTACGAACGACGCGTGGAAGGTCCAACTAACAACATCGCAGATACGCCGTCTTCATCGGTCTCGTTGTCATCGCGGCCCTTTGCGTGGCCTCATGGTTCCTCGCCCCCAAGGGAGAAAACCAAGTGTTAGTATATCCTTTCCTGCTGATGCGACTTCTCACTGGCTGATCGCGATGCTGACTTGTATTCTTACAGACTCTGGCGATCGTCTGCCATCCTAGCCATCGTGAGCTGCTATCTCATGTGGGCTATCACGTTCCTTGCTCAGCTCCATCCCCTTATTGCGCCCAGAAAAAGCGGCATCCGCGAAGAGTACCTCGATTAGACGTCTACCTATAATATGCATTGGGGAAGAGGCGGAAAGAAGGGAGAGGCTGTCATGAGGATGCGTTTGTAATTTTAAATGTTGGTCTTCTAACACTTATGTTGTTGTTGCTGTTTTCTTTACGGAGTTGGAATGTCTGTTATACCAAGCCAAAGATGCGCTCTGCACGTACACCATTCTTTTCTTGAGTTCCAGCGTGATTGCTTGGCCACCTATCTACAGTGTTTGAACTTAACCGACAGCGAGTCGACCTGCCCATTCCCTCGCATACATCAACAATGCCCAGAGTGCTTTGCCGTCTGCCGCCACGCCACTTTCGCCTATCGAGTCAACGTCTGCGAGACCCGCTGCGAGCAAAACTGCCCGACCGACAACCCAGCGCGAGGCTGCCCCTGCGATCGCGAGGAAACATGCTGTTACATATCCACAATCGAGAAGAATGCGCAGAGCCTCGACGTTGTTGGCCACGACAGCCCAACCGAGTGAACGAGCTGAGGCGGGGACGTCATAGTCCCATATCACCATGAGGATGGGAAATAGTTTGGTGGACGATGAGACCAAAAGAGCTGTGGAAACTGAATTTGGCCTCGTATACTGAGGCAGTATGCCCAGAAGATTGAGAGGCGAGAATGCAGAGGACGTGAGGAAGCGTATGCTCACATGGAATGCTGCTGTTGATAGGGCGCAGAATATTACTACAACAGAGTTAGTTTATAGATATCACAATTGATCTCAGAGATATCATCTTACAGAAGAAAAGGTATTGAAGGACAATTGGTTGTTGTGCCAGTTTGCCCAGATTGCTTGCTCCTGGAAGAGCGTCAGGCACTGTCTGCTTCTCCAGTCGTGCCCATGTCAAGTAAACATCAAAGAGAAGCAGGAGAATGCCTAAGCGAATTATAGAAGGCTAAGAAGCTGTCAGAGAGGCTTTTACACGGCTCATACTTGTTCATCATGACTTACATCTAGCCGATCATCGTCACGCATGAGGGTGTTGTAAAGCAGATGCCGATACACCTACGAGTCGTTAGAAGATTGCATGAATTTAGAGGCAGAAGAGAAAGTATACCTGAGGTTTTATAAGGACAAGATCAATGAATAAAACGACAAAGTCATGCTCGACATACTTGTCGCAGAAGCAGCCGCAGTTGCGACAGACAGTAAGTCGAATATTGTGTCCGCTTGCCTTGTCCCCTGCGCCAGAATATGCTGTCCACAGCGTCTTGACGGGGTGCCTGCATTCGATGCAGATAGGCATATTGAGAGTAAAGTAGCTAGTATGTGAGTTTTATAAAAGAAAACCCGGCTTGTACAGTGATATTTGCGGCTGGCGCAGTTTGGCCAATATCATAACCAGAGATGGGTATCGTTGATGAAAGGAGCCACGCAGTTTAAACGAGACCGGAAATGACGTGGGGATAACAGGAAGCACGGCTCACACTAACTCAAGTACCTTCGACTTTGGGCTTACAACTATCTCGAACTGCAACTAAACAACATGCAGCCAATTGTACCATTGTTTTCAATTCAACTTGAGGTTTAATCAAGTCAGTTAAATATGAATGTGCGATTATATGTTCTTTTCTTATCTGCAGCTACCGATAGAGCATCTTCGCTCTGTCCAATATCTGACTTGTCCTGATGCTCTCCGATATGTTATGAAAATATACCAAGACTTAGTAAATGCATAGAGCAAACCCAACTGATCCAAAACCTCTCAAACGCTCCTCGAATTTTGCTGTGATTTATGCATATATCCTCAAGTATCGCGAATGCCCCCCAACGCCTTGCAGCTTAAACCAGTTGCAATATGCAATTCCTCCACGACTAACGCCTTTGTGTCCTCAACCCAGCTCCCAAGATTTCTACATGATCTCTCGCAATGACTCTCTTGGTTGAAGTTTTGCAGTCCTGGGTTTTAATCATCCTTGCCACCTTTGACTGCCAGCCTTCCTCGAACGCCTCCTTCAGTTTCGTTTCGGCCACTACTTGTAATCTGCAGGGCCTCCATCAGGCTGGACGGGGCTCCTGTTGAAGGTCCTCCATCGTCACTACCGGTGTCAGTCAACTCTATCAAATCGCCGTTCCGTTCAGGCCTCCCCTCAGGCATTCCGCGTATCCTATCAAGTTGCGAGCTTGGCTTGCGTGCAAGAGCGCCTCTGAGCCAAGTTTCTACAGCCGCAGCCGCTTTGTCTAGCCCGTTGCCTTGTTGTGTTGAGCCAGCATCTTGCCCCTCACTTGTGGGGTTTTCCACGATGCTTGTCGATTCTCCCGATTTGAAACCAAAATGGGCTGTTTCTGAACCCATAATAGACATGGAGGGAATACCCTCAAGCGTGAGACCGGGCAGATGCTTCTTCGTCCATGTGGTAAGATAATCTTTGTCTGGTCCAGGGGCTCGTGTACTCATGCCCATGGAACCGACACCTCCGGGTTGACGCATCCAAGCGGGTAGAGCTTCACCGGCTTCGCTGATTGTACCCCCACCTCGTATTGGGCTTGACATGACAGTATTGGAGAGCTGTGGCCGATGACCAAGAGAGCTTCGGCGACGAGACGAGGTACCTGCCGATCCAGGCGGGTTGCTATATAGGTCCAGACTTTGCCGGGGCGTCGAAAGAGTTGAAATAGTCCTAATACTCTTCTTTCGTCGAGGCGGAAAGTAACCCATAGCATTCCGCGCGACTCGTGCAATTTCTACTGGTTGTGAGAACGAGTCGATTTTTACCCATCGCACGTGCGTCCAGGGTTTCTCTTCTTCGGTCGACTGAGTGGCTGATGGCGTTCCATTGGTTGGTCGACTGAAGAAGTCATCGTGAACTGCTGATGTGTTCTCCTCAGCAGCAGGCGTCGGAGCAAGTAGATCGACACCATGTGCGTTGTGCCATGACGGTGGATCACAAGGTCGTCCACGAATATCGCAAGCGTCGACTGGAATCGTCAGCCACTTGCGCACCTGTACGCTGTCTCTTGTCCAGAGCCCATTGGCCTTTCTGAAAGCATCTTCGCGGCACTGATATTTCAAGATCAAGCCTGCATAAGTGTCGTTGGGCTCGACTTTGTGGATGTAGACCAAATACTCCTGAGGCTGAGGCTGAGACTGCTCTGGCGCAGATTCGTCCGAGTTTCGGCGTTTGTGCTTCCCACTAACGTCGAGCCCCCCATTAACACCTTCGTGACTTTCCAGCACCATGGCCCTTTTCGCGGCTTTCAGAGCAGCTTCGCGCTCTTCTCGAGACCCAGCACCCACGTCGTTCAGATTCGGTTCCTTGGGAGGCGCGGGGCCCCAAGCACCACCTGTCTTCTTCGAGCTACCGCTGCTAGAAAAGTCCCTGCCCCATGTCCCAGGTCGAGAGCCCGCTCGATTGTGGGATTGGCTTCTCCTAGCTGCCCCATTGTCACCCGATATAAGAGAAGAGGTAAACCCCTGGATAGAAGCCCAGCTTTGTGTTAATGAGTCGTTGAGGAAATTGCTAAGATTGGCTGCGCTATTGGTACGGTGAGGAGCGGTAGTCCCGAGATCCGAAGGAAGAGGACTCGCCGAACGGCTATTGGTAGAGCTCAAAGCTGATAATAGGCCGTAACTTCGTGCAGGCGAGGGAGAAGCTGCGGTTTCGTGAACGTCGAGGTTGCGGCCACGGCGGGAGCGGCTGGCTTCGCGAGAGGTAGCGGTGTCACTATCATCATCGAGTGTACTAGCGAGACGTCGATTTCGTGGGCGAATAGAGGCAGCGTCCGAGGAATAGTTGGCAGGTGCCAGTGCCGATGAAGACCGATGCGGCGACGGCCTCGCAGAGCGGTCGGTCATGGTAGTCGTCAACTCGGCGACGATATGTTCTGTCGAGCTGAGTCGGTGCGACTTTACACAAGTGCGTGGCACTTACGGCACGGCGACTAAGGTCGTGGTCGCAGTCTATCAGTATGCATCAAGGAGACGGTAAGGGTTCGAGAGGCGAGATAGCCAGGCGGAGATGGAGGATTAGGAGGGTCCTGTCTAGGATCCCCAATCGCTAGCGCAGGCGATGAGTAAGATGGGCCAGAGTCAATGCTCCTGGAAGTTTATGAGATTGTTGAATTTTCTCCCGAACTGCACCAGTCTCGATAGGACAGGACTTTGAGCTGTCGTGATATGCACTATGTTCTGTCGTGGGATGTGATTGAGGTGGTCGTTCTTAGGACAAGGTTGTTTCGGCTGGCTCTGGTCCCACCAAAATCTACCAAGTACATAAACCGGAGGAGGGAGTCTATGTGTAGCAGGGGGCACTCAGCTGTACGTTACCCCAAGCAAAACCTAAAGCACAGGTAGTGCTTATCTACCTACCTCCCAACTAGACCTTATTCAAGAACTTACATTAGTACTTTAGGTTTACTGGTAGGTTAATAAATGATGCAAGCGGCCGAGACTCGACCAACAAGCTTCAAATCTGTTAATCCATTCTAGAATTAAGAATATAAACGTGCGATTAATACTGGTATAAGTTTTTATTTTCAACTATGCGACTAATAAGTCTGGATATTAGAATTTACTAGACGATACGCAACTTACCATTTGCTGACGCATCCATTATGCGTATTTATAGTGATTATGCACACTCCAAGGGGTTCTCAATACTGACTGTATGTAAATTTGAGCTGATTTAGAATTGGAACAGGGCCATTCAATCATCCTGTAATCTTGTGGTATGATCTTGGTGTCTCAAGATTGTTCTTTCTTGAGCCACGAGTAAGAGCCACGGACGCCCCGTGTCTTTTGATTTAATAGCTGGGGCAATGGAGAAGGCCGCGTGGAGGAAATGACCCACGTCCATCTTCAGATGCTTTAGATTGGCTACAACACTAAATCTAGTGTTACGGATAACAAGTAGACAACTCCACTAGGTAGCACTGATGGCATGGATAACCAACCAGCCCGCCAGCTAACTAAACTATGGAACTGCAAACCCCTGAATCCGAAGTCCCCTGAAAACCCTTCCGAGCTTCCAGAAGGCGTCAATGCTGTCCCACATGGACCCCTCCGAATTCGAAGCTTTGGACCTTCGAAGCTTATCGTCGTAGTGCAAAGTACGATAGTATAGGGATTCTGCACGAACTTTGATCTTGCTAACCAGCCAGCAACGAATTGTGGGAACTTCAATTATTATGGTATATATTGGTCTAGCCCTGCACTGCTGTAGATGACTTTGAGTATTTGCGTAACCGGGGACGATACTACTCGTCCTCGATTGTTCGTTTGATATGTTCCGTCGTCACAACGTGGCGACGAGGAAAGCTGTTATCAGGTAATGTGCCTAAATCTTCATTTAGGCTACCAGAGACACTTTAGGCCATGCACAATTGTTCAGCCACCCGGGCCTGCTATCGAATCGCAGTTGGCTAGGTTCGGTCCATGGCTCAATATCTGAGCCAATAACCCGATGCTGTCGACCAGGAGCGACACTCTTTGTCTTGGCAGTCACACCCTGCTGTGTTATTTTCAGCCCTACTATTCAGCCCAGTGGCATGTCAAGATTAATATGATTGGGATCCGTGCCGTTGATCCCGAAGAATTGGAACCTGGGGGATTAGTTAGAAACTTAGTGACAGGGGATGACAAGACACCTACCAGTCCTCTACATTGAGTGTTGTCGGAACAGCTTGACCAGGCCCCGATGCAGTGCTCCAACTATCTGGACTCTGCCCCTCAGGTAGGCCGGGATCAAGGTTAGGTTGCCACATATTGCTGTGCCCTTGAAAGCCTTGAGGCATCATCCCATTCCCACGGTGTTGATACTGTCCTGCTTGTGGGTTATGCATCCCGCTCTGTCCATTACCCGGCGGCATTGAACCCATGTTATTGTGGTCAATATTGGAATGTGTTTGTGTTGGCGAGAGGTTCGGGAAAGCTGGCATGGCAGCACTATCAGGAAATAATTGATCAGGCTGAAAGTTTTCCCAAAGGGATTGTGACAGGTTCGGAGAGTTCCTTGTCACCAGATAGAGATCAGGAGGCGTTGGTGGTACAGAGAAGGATGGATTGAAAGGCGTTGCTGGTCGAGTTTGTGGGCGCGAGTTCGTGCCTCCCATAAAAGTATCGGCTGCAGTTTGTCTTGTATTTGGAGATGTGACCGGCGGAGGTTGCATCGAGCTTGTCGGCTCCGTCTTGATAGCACTCGGCGTTTGAGGCCGTGATCTCTCATACGATTCCTGAGGCTGAGGTGTACTAGTGCTAAAGTCGATGGCCATGTCATCGTACTTCCGCTTGGTTGCCTCAGCCTGCCGATTTTGCTGTTGTTCTAAATGAGAAAGACTTTGGCGTAAATTTCGGTGTCGCTTGCCTTCGGCCCTTTGCAGCCGCTCTTCCAGCACCTTGTTTCCCATAATGGATTCAAAGAGGGCGTAAACCATTTTACCAACAAGCCAAACTCGCGAGATTTCCTTCATGGCTGACATACAACTGCGCAACCTATCCTGGGTGACCTGCTGAATTGAAGGCACTGGTGACTTCATCTGATAAACATGCATAATGAGGGCCGAAAACAGACTGTATACAACAAATGCAGGACAATAGCGCAGCTGATCATGTGCAGCGAGGTTTTCGACGATAGAGGTTATCATGGCCGCTGCTTGAAATGCGATATTGCGGGAAGGGTATGGTGAGGGATCAGGTAAGCGTGACGAACCACCCGGTGGCATATGTGCTCGATGAAGAAGGCATAATGTTGTATAATAGTTTGAGTGCAATAACGCAGACCAGAAATGATGGCGAGGCATCTCCCAGTACACGATTTTCGGGCAGTTCTGTAGCCAGTCGGCCAGGGCCATGTCACTATGCGTGAGATCGATGGCATTTCGTTTAAGTCCTTTAGACGCGACGGAATATTGCTGTGACAGCACTAGCCCCATAATCTCGCACAGTTTGACGTATTCAAGGAAAAATTGAACATGTATGGGATCCGGCGGATATTCGCTCACTCGGTCTGCCTCGTCCTCGATAAAATCGTCTTCTGTTAGCATCTCCACGTCTGCATCGTCCAGGTTTATATGAACGGGTCGCCCCAACGCAACCGCCACAGAACGATCGCGAGTAAAGAGAGACCACCAGATGCGCTTCCATAGCCTCTTATCCGCTCGACTGAGTTGCGACTGCTCAACAGACCGATGCATGCCCGAACCCTGCGCAACAATGGTTGCTACACGACTCCAATAAAAGACATTTTTGGTAACATCTTCGGGACCTTCCCAATACCAGCCCATGAGAAGTAACGATTGAACAATGGTGACGCGGTCATCTTCGTAATTGGCATCGTACAAGGCCTTGGCGCGCTTGTAGAAAGTGAGGGCGGCAGGAGTGGTCGACCCGTTGGCATCCATCAGTTGGGGGTTGTTACAGGCGCGAGTACCCGCCAGAAGGACGGACTGTAGGAGTAGCAGCGATGGGGGGTTCTTGGGGTCCCGATACTGTCGCATGAAGCGGGTGCGATTAATGACAGGGACAATAGGGTGTACCCATTTGAAGTATGCATCGATGAGTTCGTCGCAGAGTGTCCGTGGGGGAAGTAAGAATGCCCCCCTTTGATGCAGGATATCTATCTCGACGTTGTCAAGTTCCGTAAGTCGAGCTCGAGAACCGCGTACATTCTCCGGCAGTGGGTAATGTACAACGTCCGCCGAGCCTTGTCGGTCGTGAACAAGCAGAGTCAGATTGGAAGACTCGCCAAGGTATGCGACCCGTCCGGCTTCGGTGATAGGAGCACGCGTAAACTTGGGCTTCATAACGATGTCCAGATAGGTTCCGTTGTCGACTTCCTCTTTGCGTGCTTGAGCTTCTGTCCAAGCAGTAGGAGGAGTGCCATTGTTGGAGTGGTATACGGAGGGAGCTCGTGGAGTGAGCGATGCTGTGCTCGGGGGAGCCGCAGGTCGCGGCGAAGGATCTTCGGTGCCATCGCCTCGATCACTATATGGAAGGAACGTGTAGTTAGCAATCGAAATCCATATGCGCACGTGGGCGCATTCCCATACCTATCGGAATCTTTGTTGGTTTGACTGCCGGAGCCTTGGGTCTTCTTGCGCTTTGGGTTTGGAATTCGACACTCAATTTGGAAGGCAACGCAATTGGTGCAGGGCACACCAAGGCTTGCGGCGTCGCATCGGACCTGTAGAGATTCAGGGTTAATATTGCTGTCGGTGATGAGGTTCAGCCCCCAACTGGGTAGCACATCACTAAGTGCAAAGAATAAAAATTACCTTTCTTGCGTGGCAAGTCTATTGATGTGTTAGTTAAGGCACAGCTCAAATGTTTGTTTTGATTGAGGAACCAAATCAGAAGCTACATGATACTAATGGATGTCGTGATAAATATCATGATGAAGTGGGCTGGTGCCCGCTGATGCCTCGGCTCATGTTGAGGGGAACGGGGCACTCATGATCTAGGTTCGGCAGAAGACAACAGAAACTTAAGAAAGTGCTTACCTCGCATGCACGCGATGCTCGTTGTCTTGTAAAAGAACGATTTCAGCATTTGAAACCCAGATTTTCACAACGCAGGGACAACTAACCTCCGAAAACTCACTCCGCCAGCGGATGTCGACGTCGAAGTAATAGGAGCGGGCGGACCTGGCACAGACGAGATCTGCGACTCTCCTTGCTGCTGCTGCTGCTGAGCTTGAGGTTGCACCTGCGGCGTGCCGCTGCCTGACGACATATCCACGTCCATGGAACCGGCAGGTCGGCGACAATATATCGATACGGAAGCGAGAAACGGCGAAGTCGGTAGTATCGAAGAGGGGGAGGACGACAGAGTTGAAAGCGCAGTAAGGTAAAAAAGGGTAACGTAGATTGGCAGGTAGGATAGGTAATAGGTAAGTGCCCAGGTTCCATGCGATGGGCTTGCCTGCGTCCTGGGTGCGGCCAGGGCAGGTACCAGCCAGAGCGAGCCAGACAAAAGGAAGCACTGACACCACTAGACAGGTATGGATGTAGTAGGAGCGAGCCACACCAAAACGGCAGGTCTGAAGATCTTTCGATCTGGAGAAAGGAAATGAAACCCTCCGAGAGATTGGTGCAGCAGCTCTATACCGAACGTCTACTAAGACAGTACTGTACGAATAAAGATTATTTGAGACCCCTTGATACCTGGATAGTCAACTTGAGTCTTGGCTTTGTTTTGCGTCAGCCAAAGACAAATGATGACGGGAGTGTAACACCAAGCAATGACAATTGTAAGTACCAACCTAGGTCTAGGTACCACCTAGACGGATACGTCGGTAGGCCGGTTCTGCTGTACAAGTTAAGGCGAGGCAAACCTACAGTGAACCTCCACTAGCAAGGTGTCTGACTTTGCGCTACCCAGATGGAACCGGCCGAGATGGGCTTTAGCTAGCGGCGGGAGCAGGGAACCATACGTACATACATTAAAGATCTGCCAGGTCTCGAGGACAGCTCGGTATTACTGTATTTACTCCAAAGATGTGTTTGCACCTAATTGTAATTATAGACCGGTAATTGGATATGGGAAGCACGGTAGTTGTAACAAGTGCTTAAATGAAGAAAGTTTGGAAGTTCTAGTCGAACGGACTCTGTTCCATAGATACTGTACATGTATGGATCGCAATAAGCAATCAACTGACCAATGGCCCAGATGCATCATCGTCTTCAGAAACTGCACAGCATATTAACGGAATCATCGGGAGTGTGTAGACTCCAGATTCTCAATAACAATGGCTCATGGGTAACCCTGTCAACGTCGGAGATGGTAGATGGCACACCTCCACTGTGGTCCCGTCTAGTCTTCTAGGCAAACAAAGAACACAAAAGACACTCGGCCGGCGCTCACTTCAGTTGAAGAGGCTCCACAGATGTGTATGGAACCTGTTCCGCGGACTGCGTCAATTGCTGATTGATGCCATATCAAGTTCCATCCCCGAGAGACATGATGAAATCACTTGACTAAGCGCAGCGCGTTGATATTTTAACAAGTCTTCGAAAGTCGTCCTGTCACTTATATGAGGCACTGTGAGACTTGAGCATACGTCAATATCTGCCAATAAAGCTTGGAGTTGACACGCAAAAGGGGCACAGCATCTACCATGTAGACTATGGAGAGGCCTGGTTAGTGAAAGCTATCATGACTTGGTCCCTGGCTCCCGTCGTGAAGAATTGAGGCGTAGCCGCGTGACACGCGACCTGAAGCATGTGCCTGTTTTGGAGATCAAGGAGGCCCGTTTGCTAATTGTTTCATGCCTAAAATGAGCTTGTGCATGAGAGGAAATTCCATCGAACTGATCGACACCATAACATTGTGTGTATACGTATTACCGCCCTAGCTCGTGACATGTGAATGCCTCAAGGCGTGATGGCGGCGGCCCAAGTTCCAGATTGAGTTTGGTACGATCCTTTAGTTAAAACATGTCGTATGTAAAAAGCTGGGGAAGTCAAACTGAACCTCCAATTTGTTTGCAACATGTATGTAGTCAAACTGAGATTCATAATCACCCATCCAGCAGCCAGGCTTGTCAGGTCAATAGTTTGACTCCGTCCGCTCACGCCAGTTCCAGTTAATGGGGCCTGCTGATGAGATGATAGGTATACCTACCGCCCTGTCTTTGGCCTGAGCTTTTCACATGCAAAGTCTGTACTGTAGATGTTAGTCTTACATCTAATGAAGAATGGCTCCATATATCACTACCCATACCTCCGGGCTTCCGAATCCGTCCCCCGGATCCTAATTACATGGCTACCCCTTGTTCAGTAACTGGAAGGATGCGCTGCAAGGTAAGATATATGCATCTCGCCAAGACATAACCAAGCCCAAGGTCGCAAGGCGCACCCTCTTCAGATCAAGGCGCTGTGACCTGCGGTCATCTTCCGTTGCACTTCCTCCTCAGCCCTATCCTATCTAATTCAATGTTGCGGTACATCATGGTTGGTCACATGGTTTGTGACTGCGTTATTGGTGCTCTTGTCAGTGAGCTGATTGGCCTGTAGACACTCGGAAAATCCTGATTGAAATACCACCATGCAGTGTACATTTTGGTTTCTTCTATAGTAGGTATCGCGGAAGCTACTCTGTCCCCGCCACTAATGGCATTTTGCCATTTGGCTCGGTCTTTGTACTGGTTATGACAACTGGTTCCGTATCCTCAACTTCAATGCCAGCAATGAAAGCTGCACTCACAAATTCAAGTGCAGCAACAAAGACACACAAGAAACTTGCAATGGCGAAGTGAGTGATAGTTGAACCGATCTCTAGCCATGATCCTTCATCCTTGACAACCCAGAAGAAGTAGAGTGTTAAAACATCGCTTGCGGTAAGGACAACCATGAAAAGGGCTGATGGCGCCACACCCAGTCGCTTGTTCAGCACTCCAAGGTTAGCCGATATAAGAAAGAACGGAATGATGATCTTGAGGATCAGTAGCGCTCCTTGCGAAAAGGGGTCGAAAACGGGGATCAGCCGGGATACACTTTCCAAGCTGAATGATGAGATGGAAGCGATATTGCCTGTGCTAAAAAAGGCAGACTGGAGTAGGACCATAAAAAACAGTGCAATCCGTGCGTCTGACAGACTCAAAGGCCGGAAAGTACCCAACTTACGCTGCTGGCTATGAGACACAGCCGTCTCCTTCTTAGCCTTTTCTTGTGTAAAGGCATGGACTGCGTACTCAAGACGCACCCAAGCCAAGAGAGTGGTACTGAAAGCCACATAGAAAAGACCTTCGTACGATATCGTCAAGATGACAAACGTGGGGGCACACGTAAGGAAAATGATGGCGAGGCGATGCATGTAGTGGCTGTTGGGTTGTAGTCGATATGCTAATGGCATGAGAAGGGACACGACTTGTGCTGTTAGTATGGCGTTTTCGAACTTCAGATGTGTTTGATTTACCTAGAACAAACCAGCCCACGACTTGATTCCCCTTGGGAAGGCCAAGTTTGGCCTGCAGTGAAGTCGCGCTAGAATGTGTGACAAGCATTGCGAGAATGATAAGTCCAACCTGTATTGGAATGAGCTGCCGAATTCCGATTAAATAAGAAGTATCGATTTACCTGTATACCAAGAAGCGTTCGGCTTGTGTGAAGACGCTTCGATTTAGTCTTGCCAGACGTGAAGTCTGAAAGAATAAAATCCTCAAGAAGCAGGTAAGCCAAGCCAATGACAGTCATCAATCCGCCACCGGCCATACTTTTGTTTTTATTTGAATCAGAAGCTGTCTTTTATGCATAGATGTGTGATGTGACTTACATAAGTGGTATGTTCTCAACTTTCATGGCAGGGAGCATGGTAAAGCTGCTCATGGCCAAGCAAGAAAGGAACCACAGCATACTCAGGGATAGATGCGACTGCAAGAACGAGATGCCCATTGTCATGGGCCAGAAAGCACCCAGAACAAAAAGTCCAGTCAGAATTTCACGGTGAATGTAAGCCAAAGCCTGACAGTTGTAAGTAACGGAACATGAATTAGTCAGAGAACATACCAAAGACTGGATAATTCCAAGATAGAGAACAACATTAAAAACAAGTGCAACCACAGCCCCGCCAGACTTGACATGGCCAAACAGAGCCTGAAAGCCTTTAGCAACGTTGGCCCTGCGCGCATACACCTCTTCCCAAAATAGGACAGGGAAGAACGCATAAAGGTAGTATGCAGGAGGAGACTTGGAGATAATAAATGATGAGTAGAGTGCAACCAGAACTGATAAGAAGAAGGCTGATCCTAGCAATGTGCGCTGAGGAGGGATGCTTTCCTCCACCACGTACAAAGACAGGACAGTGGTGGTAGCATAGGCCATCCAGCCCAGATAGCCGATGGTGATCAGAGCACGAAGAAACAGCCAGTCGTAGGTCTGAAGGTAGCGCAAGCCTTGGAGTCCGATTGACATGAGAGCATCCGATTCTTCAATGGCCTCCTCAAACGAGCCAGCTTCGATTAATGAGCGAATGTGAGCGATGCGCGACTCTGGGCCGAGCTTGTCCTCACTCAGCGGACCGTAAGGCTGGTAGCGGAGCTCTACGTTTCTCTTATTCTCTTCCTTCACTCGATATTGCTCAAGAATGACCTGAGCGTTGGCCAGAGAAGCTTCTGCCTTTTCCTTGATACTCGCGGACAGAAAGTTCAGGGGAAGTTGGCCAACACCATTCGCAGGAAACTCAGTACCAATGAGGTACGACATCAGAGCGGCGACGTCAGCTTGGGCAACATCGTGTCTGCGCACATGATCCAGATTCCAGTCTGAAGAAAGCTCATCATGGCCAGGCGCGATACTGTCGTGATGCAATTCAGGAGCGGCAACTCCAGATCCCCAGGAGATGAGAGGGGTTCTGGTGTTGTTAGGGTGTCCATCACCGTGGCTACCCCAGTCCGACATGCCATGGTCAGCAGTGAACACAAAGGCAGTCCGGTCGTCCCCATAAAAGTTCTCGATAAGCTCGACGATTTCCTTGACACCTTGGTCTACCACCTTGATATTGTGAAGATATTCTTTGGAGTACGGTCGGTATGAATGCCCAGTAGTGTCAAGACCCAGCAGATGGAGGAAGAAGACTACCTTGTCTTCACGAAGCGCCGTGTTGAGGGTCTCGTTGGTAGCAGCCGCAGCGAAGAAGTCCTTGACATGGTCAAAAACCCAGTAATCAAGCTCGGTTGCATCTTTGGAGAAATCCTCAAGCTCGGCACCGTATGCAAAGGCATCGACTCTACTCGGAACAGCACCATGTTGGAACATGGGGAGAATGTCAGGGCTTCCCCAACTCCATGTGTGTCGGCTGCGGTTGAAAACACTGTCGAAATTGACTGGATTCATCTTCCATCCTGTCGCAACGGCTGATACATCCTCATACAAGCCAGCAATGAGGGCTACATGGCCCGGTCGTGATTCCGTTGGGACACGTGTATGAGAAACACCAAAGGTTCCATGCTCCAGCACTCGAGAGCGAAGGTATGGAGCTAGAGGACGTGGAACAAGGTCTTGATCGGATTCAGGGTAAGGCTCGGGGTGGGCTTGGAAGGCTTTGTCTGCACGGAGTCCGTCACCTAACATCAAAATAAATTAGTCGAGAGTATCGAAAACATGGACCTAAGGGTCGCTTACCAACGAAGAGCACAAGCCTGTCCGCGGGGGCCTTGGGAGAATCTGGTGGGCGCTCGACACCAAAGAGTTGCATGCCCGAGACAATCGGGCTAACGAAGTAGATGTCGAAAATGGATAAGATATATACCAAATGGAAAACGACAGCAATGGCCATGAAGCCAATGCGACTAGAGCCGGCCATGGCGAGGCAATTGTAAATTTCAAGCACTTTGTTGCAGGTCTAAATGCTTCGAATGTTCGACGATGATCTTGGTGTAAGTCAGGGGCTGGTAGAAGGAAATCCTCAAAATTTAGCCACACCCAGAAAAAAGCAAAGATTCCATGAATGATAAAGGCAAAAGAACAATTGAATCAATGCAATATAAAGATTGAAAATTCAGTAATTTTGTACCTTTGCTTGTCAGTTCAGAGGCAAACGAGAGGCAGCCTCCTGTGCAGATGCAAAAAAGGCCAAGACATAAACCGTGGCCAGAATTAGAATGACGCTGATGAGGGACGCGTTGGACCTAACTACATAATCTGCAGGGGAGGCACGCTAGTGGCCCTGCGCTACAACCCTTACATTCACGTCCCGGACTCCCGACTCCCGTTGGCACCAGTCACACGTGGATGGCTGCGTCAAAGTCTCATTGGCTTCAAAAGCCTCCCGTCAATATCCATATAAATAACCATATTCTTATAACCCAACGTTCAATCCGTTAGTTATGAATTGAACTCAGCATTTGACTTGTTATTCAATTGGCATTCGCTTGCCAATCACATGCATAATAAGACCACCATTCCTCACAAAACACCCTGACGAAGAATTTTACAACCTTGATGAACGGATTTGAAAAAGGAAATTCGGTTACCAACAAGGTTCTCATGATAACGTAGTCTAATTTTCTGTCGTTCAATCATTATCCATCTAACGTCATCACGCCAATGTCGCTTCGATAGTGTCTATACACGTATGGGATAAAAAGAAATAAGTTGGGTATCATTAACAAGAAACATATTCGATGGCATCAACGACAACGATCGGCGCATTTCACTGTCTCGTCAAGTCTTCTGTCAAAGATTTGTTGACTCTGGCGTAGAACTTGGGCGCTTGAGATCGTGGGAATGTGATCTCCTCTGTGAGATATCCTGGGAGCACATCTATCAACTCATCATCACGCCCAGGATCCAGTTGCGGCTGATAGGTAAATGACACATCCTCGTAGTTATCTGACTCATTCTCAACAGCGAGTTTAAAATGGAGAGCTAGCCACTGTGTTAGTATGTGATAATCAAAGACGGGATATAGCCAAACTTACTGCCATTGCGCCCAGTTTGGATGCAGTCAAAGGTATCTTCGACCTCGTCTTGCTTCACGCCACGTAGAATCAAATCTGTCAAGTCCGCATAAAGTCTTTCCTTAGCCTGCGCAGTAGCTTGCGCGGCATGGGCAGCTCCTGCCTGGGTATTGCGGTTCATCAGCCCACCAGTCTTCATAGCACTTCCTGGCACCCTGGAGTTGGTATCACTCGACCTCGCGGCGGCTAGTTTAGTCGAAAGTGTCTTGATTTCTGCCTTGGCCTCGGACAAAGAACTGTTCAAGGTTTGGACAGTGTTCTCCAAATTTTCTGTCTCGGCTTCGTTTGCCTCAAGTTGTTTTCGGAGCTCTTCACTTTCATTTGCAAGCGCAGTTTGGGTAGCAAGTTCAGCTTTGAGCTCAGCTATCAGCTTAGTAGCAGCTTTTAAGATCAGTAAGTATAATGGCCATTGGCAGTTCCTATAAGAACACTTACCGGCAGTACGCTCTTCGGCCTGCTTTTTCAGTCGCTCAAAGTTCCGCTCAGCTTCTCGCACTCCTACTTCGCGCAAATCTCGGTGACTAGATTCAAGCGCTGCGTATTTCCTCGTGAGATCTTCTAATCGCCGGCGTGTGGAATCGTCGCTCGTATCGTAACTTGACCATGGCACGATAGGTTCAATATCAGGTACCGCGCCAACATCATCGTTTTCACCCTCTTCCAACACAGGATCCAACTCCATCAGGTCTTCTTGCTGTGTCTCCGGAACTTCCGCAATTAGTGTTGTGGGCTGTCGCGGAGGCCGGCCACGTCGTTTCACAGCGCTTTCGGGCACAATAACAGATGTATCGCCATTACTCTTCTTTGGGCGCCCGCGCGTTCCCTTTTTTACACCAGTAGCCGGGGCACTTGAATAATCCCCAACGTCCTCAAGTGTGAGTGTTTCGTCCGGAGCCATCTGCTGGGCCTCGCGCGTCGCATTCGTACCACTACCAGTGGCTTTACTCGCAGTAGCTGGTTGTGCGACCAGTTCGGGTACAGCTGGAAGTTTCTCGCTACCAGTTCGACGCGTTGCTCGTTGTGCAGGTTTAGTGACCTTGCTAGCCGTACTGGGTGGTCGGCCGCGGGGTTTCTTGGTAGCACTCATTGTGCGCGCAGCTGCTTGAAGATCGGACTTGTCGAACATATCAAGGTCGGGCTCTGAGTCGGAGGCTGCAAGTCCAGCAAGCCCTGCGGCAGGCTTTGCGCGCGCGCGTGGTGGCATCGGGTATTCTTTCGTGGATAATAGTGATTCAAATGTACGGTAGAAGGAAAGCGCAAAAGGTACAGTAGTCTAACCGGCGGAATCGCGAAGAAAATGGTACACGTCCAGTTTTAATCGCATGCGTCGCGCAAATGCATGGATGACAATTGTCGTGGATATAGTATATTGGAGGGGACGGCTTCAATGTTTAGAATCCCACCGAGATGTTCATCCAAGTAAACAGATTGGGCGAACTTGGTCCGTGCCTAGCTGACGCTAGCCGCCCGCCACTTACCGCCCGGGCTGCCACTGAGATCTTGTCGGGCATGTGCCAGCGACATTAAGTCTTGCCGAAACGCGCATATCGATCTTTTATTCTTCACACCACATTTTCGACCTCGGGCGACCCTTTTTTTGTCTTCTGCTTCTCAATTGGTAACTGGGATAGCGGGTAATACCATGATCGGAGGACGAAAGCAACGCACCTAGCTCGACTATCGACCGACAAGTGTCACCCTCGCCCCCCCCTCTCTTCTTACTATCTCATGCCATCCGAGTCAACCCCTTGGCTGCGCTGGGTCCTCGGCATGGGGGAACGACGCAAGCTCGGCGATGTCGCCATGGACATTTTGCTCTTCGCGGGCATGGTGAGTACTCATTCCGTGATGTTCAAAGTACACCCCAGGGACATGGCGCTGATAGTAATGGGCAGATGACTGCTGGCCTCTACGTCGCTCGAAATTTCTTGAATCCCATCCTCAGCAACATAGCCGATCCCGATAAAGAGAAACATGAGCAAGCCAGACGTCAGGCGAAAGCGCACCTCGAGCGAATGAATCGGAATAAAAGAGATGGACTTGACTATGGCGACGACAGCAGCGATCCGAGGAGAGGACCTCGGCCTGAAGATTTAGTTCTGAATGAGTACGAAAACCTGGTTGCGCTTGAAATGGTACCCCCCGAAGACATCTCTGTTGGATTCGATGGTGAGTAAATCGTGTGCATCGAGGCATCTTCCGTCTTGTTATGGTGGTTACTAATAAATGTAGATATTGGCGGCCTGGACACGATCATCGAAGAACTAAAAGAATCCATCATTTATCCTTTAACAATGCCACATCTGTACTCTCACGCCGCACCACTGCTATCTGCCCCCTCGGGAGTTCTCCTGTATGGACCCCCAGGCTGTGGAAAGACGATGCTCGCAAAAGCTGTTGCCCATGAAAGTGGTGCTTCCTTCATCAACCTACATATTTCGACCTTGACCGAGAAATGGTACGGTGACTCGAACAAGATTGTACGGGCCGTCTTTTCGCTGGCTCGAAAAATGCAACCCGCAATCATCTTTATCGACGAGATTGATGCTGTACTTGGTACTCGAAGGAGTGGCGAGCATGAGGCCAGCGGTATGGTCAAAGCCGAGTAAGTCCTTAGTTTTAGTAACTGGCTGTTAATTTTGATTCTGACATTCGGCAGGTTCATGACTCTCTGGGATGGTCTGACGTCTTCAAACTCCTCAGGAATGCCTGCCCGCATTATGGTGCTGGGCGCAACTAACCGCATCAACGATATCGACGAGGCCATTCTCCGCAGAATGCCCAAGAAATTCCCCGTCACATTGCCAGGAACCGAGCAGCGACGCAGAATCTTGCAGCTTGTCTTGCAAGATACCAAGACAGATCCCGAACACTTCAACCTGGACTACGTTGCCAGAATCACTGCTGGACTTTCAGGTAGCGACATCAAAGAAGCATGCCGAGATGCGGCCATGGTTCCTGTGAGGGAATACATGCGACAACACCGCGAGAGTGGAAAAGCCATGTCAACTGTTGATCCCAGACAGTTCCGTGGCATCAGGTCTGACGACTTCCTCGGCCGTGAAGGAGGACAGATCAAGATGCAGCCAACACGGCAAACAAGCGGTGTTGAGGAATTGATTGCAGAGGAGCAGGATTAGCGAACGATATACACAGGCTGACGGTGGCAGCCAATGTTCTTGAATAGAAACACTCAACCCTAGACATCACCTCACCAGTTAGTGCCCAATCAGCAGCATCGTAATGCCTGTTTCTGGCTGCTGTTGGCTATACCGTATCACTCGCACTGTAATATCTTTTCGCAAAGGATTCCTCTGTATTGGAGCCTGCAGTTGGACGGACAATGTAAGTTGAAGAGTAAACCGGACTGGTCGGTAACAGAAAAGTTGGCCTCTGGTCTTCAAAGTGCAATAATAAACGACCTAAGTCTGCTCTAGAAAAGCGTCTGCTCTAGAAAAGCGTCTGCTCTAGAAAAGCGCAAACTGACTTACTGACATCGTCTCCTGGGTTTTAGCTGCCAATTTTTCTGATATCCCGAGGCCGGGGCACGGTACCGCCCTCCGGGTTTCCCGCATACAGTGTACGTAGGTCGCCCCGCGTGCATCCATCCCCACACGGAACGCACAGCACTCGATGGGCCATGATAGTGTTTGATCACGTCATTTAATGACCCCACCAAAGTTTCCAGGGGCTAATAGCGGGCTACTTGGAGATGAGTGTACCGTTCGGTGTTAAACAAGTACTTCGATATCAGTAGTCCTCCGTTTATCGGTCGGATGATTCAGAGGCGGTGGGCAGGGTCCATGAAACTACGGTTGTCGAACTGCTGTTGCAACGCTTTAGAGGCTCGAGGCCTGGAATACAATGGCTTAGGTTCCCCTCCACATTTGGCCATGCGCTGTAAGTACCGCTAAGTGCACAAATGCTACGCGTTCCATAGCAGTCTACAGCCGGGTAGCCCATGGATCACTCTATTTGCGGGGAGATCGCGCGGGCAGGTTATGGAGAAAAGTCCATAGACCAGACCGCCGACAGCGGGAATGACTCCCCGACTCCCGAACAATCGTCCTCCTTCAAGCTATCTCTATCTACGTAGCTAATTCGACCGTCTTCCCTTTTCTCACACCTCGAATATCAATTCTTCTTCCCTCAATTCTTCTTCATTTTAATTCGAGATTGAGTTTTGTCTTATACATCTTAGTGCGTGGAATTTCCGCCTGGCGCTATTCCTTTCTCCATCCAGTACAACTACCGTCATCGGCTCTGCCTGCGCCTCTACTACCTCAAACCTTTACAGCACTCAATTTTCCATTGATCCAACAATGTCCTCTCCTTCACCCACCGAGTCTGGCAAGTCTGCCAATCCATTGACGCGAGTCGACAATGAGGGACATGACCTTCCCCCATCTCCTGCTCCATCGAGCCCGCGCACTGGTCGCAAGCGTTATGCTCTCGCCACCGAACTTGTATACACAGACAGCAAAGATCAATATGGCGCCTCCAGCGTTCCTATCTACCAGTCTGCCACCTTTAAGCAGACATCAGCCAGCGGTGGCCAGCAGGAATACGATTACACGCGCTCGGGAAACCCTACCCGAACCCATCTGGAACGACACATTGCCAAAATCATGAACGCTCAGCGAGCGTTGGCTATCAGCTCTGGAATGGGCGCTCTCGATGTCATCACTAGGCTTCTCAGACCTGGCGACGAGGTTATCACTGGCGATGATCTTTACGGCGGCAGCCATCGTCTGCTTACTTACTTGGCTGCTAACCAAGGCATTATTGTTCACCACGTCGACACCACGACTGTTGATAGCGTGCGGGCACGCCTTTCCGATAAGACTGCCATGGTGCTGCTTG
Organism: Fusarium transvaalense; assembly: GCA_013623685.1. Classification (NCBI taxonomy): domain Eukaryota; kingdom Fungi; phylum Ascomycota; class Sordariomycetes; order Hypocreales; family Nectriaceae; genus Fusarium; species Fusarium transvaalense. The sequence continues at coordinate 97,606 of JABFFG010000023.1, forward strand.
AGACCCCTACCAACCCTCTGATCAAGGTCGTTGATATCCCTTCTATTGCCCGCCTGGCTCACGAAGTTAATCCCAAGGCTCTGGTCGTCGTTGACAATACAATGCTCTCGCCTATGCTCTTCAACCCTCTAGATGTAGGCTGTGACATTGTTTACGAATCCGGAACCAAGTACTTGTCAGGTCATCACGACATTATGGCTGGTGTCATCGCGGTCAACGACACTCAGATCGGAGACAAGCTCTTCTTTGTTATCAATTCCACTGGCTGCGGTCTGTCTCCCAACGACTCATTCCTTCTCATGCGCGGTGTCAAGACTCTTGCCATCCGAATGGAGAAACAGCAGGCCAACGCTCAAGCCATTGCAGAGTTCCTTGAGTCTCGCGGCTTCCGTGTTCGCTACCCAGGCCTCAAATCTCATCCTCAATACGATCTGCATTGGTCTATGGCTCGTGGTGCTGGTGCTGTTCTCTCTTTCGAGACTGGCGACCCTGCTGTTTCTGAGCGTATCGTTGAAGCTGCCCGGCTATGGGCCATCAGCGTCAGTTTCGGTTGCGTGAACAGTTTGATCAGCATGCCTTGCCAGATGAGCCATGCCAGTATTGATGCCAAGACACGAGCGGAGCGACAAATGCCCGAGGATATCATTCGACTATGTGTTGGTATCGAAGATCCCAATGACTTGATTGAGGATCTTTCACGCGCTGTAGGTTTCGATGCTCCGATAATATGAAGCGAAGCTAACACTCTTTGCAGTTGGTTCAAGCTGGCGCTGTCACCGTCACTATGGATGGCTTTCACGCAGCTGGAGCGGCCAAGCAGCTTGGAGAAACCCCTCTCGTTTTCCAATAATCTGTAACGACACCGCAATAAAGGGTCATACACGACAAAAGGTGATCCATGCTGGATCACAAAAGAAAGTTTTGATATTACGAGCGAATTCGATACTTATGCAGAATACCATTTCAATATCGGGCATGCGATGGTTCTCTGACCATAGACGGAGTGGTGAAGAGGAGATGCTCACCGACATATACTGCCACACAGGCGATACTATTAAAAAAGATGGCAAAAAGACGGCCCCTATCATGAGCTTACGCTGGAGTTGGCAGGAAGGAATTATGGAGTTGGAGTTGTTTCTTTACGGCAACTACACTAGGTCTGAGATTCAAATACACGGAAATTCAAGTACCAAACACACACATGCATGTTGCAACATGATACCATTGAGGGTCAAGTGTTCTCGTCTTGTCTCGCTGCTCCGTACAAACACAGAGCCACTTCTCTCCGACATCCACTCAACTTTTCGATGCTCCTCTTGCGTCGGTCAAATAGATCACGATGCTAATAGAGAATCAAGATCTGGAACACAGTGGTATTTATTCATATGGCAAACAGGAAGTAGCTACAAACTATTGACAGTCTGTCTAACAAGAATATTCAACGCTTCCTCACAAACTCCCGCCCAAATGCAGATGCAAGATTAAGAAAAGTCAAAACGGTCAGGAAGGACAACAGGTGCCACCAGTGTCCATGTATACATGCCGTAGCAGACCCAAGCACTAACAATCTTGACCCAACTTGCTGCGTAGGTGCGACCGACAGTGGCAAAGTCGCCGTCCTTGGTGGACTCATCGAAGTTCATGGTGAGCAAAGTAGCTACCCAAGCAGTTGCCAAGAAGAAGATGATATGAAAGACAGAGTAGCTGTACTGGGTCCTGTTTCGCTCGTCATCTCCTGCGGGGGCATCGCCGGCTTCACTTTCATCATCGGACAGCAGAGCATCGGCAGGCAGACTTCCCTCCTCGACAGCTCGACGCAAAGCCTCTGCTCGCATTTCACGGCGAGCACTCGGCTGCTGGGTTACCAGGCCGTGCTCGTCGTCTTCCGGCAACTGGATACCGTTAGAATTGCCAAGACCAAGACTCTGAGTAGCAGCTCGGGTGGTGGTGTAGGCGATTGTGAGCAGAGTAACAATAGCACCAATGACAATGGATGTCGTTCGTGTTCCTTGCCCCATGATGAGAGGATTGCACTTGCTGTTAGGTTCCATAGATACAGCAGACATGGTTAGATATGTGCAGTAGACAGCCACCATAGCGGCCTGAGCAAGTCCTGCCTTGGGGTTGAACTCTTGAACGGTGGGGTTGACAGAGATGACAGAGATCGCAAGCCAGAGGATGAGATTGATGGTGATCACAGCCTGGTTCATCGAGCATGAGCTTCGCGCAAAAAAGATGTACTGCACAATGGTCATAGCAAGAGAGCCGAGATACATGCCCAGAGTGGAGCCAATCAAGACGAATCGCCAAACTCTCGAGTCAGTATCCTCGATTTGAGCGAGGCAGTATTCGGCCCAGTTGTGGGCAAGATCAACGAGCAGTATAAGACCAAGCAAGAGGAACAGCATGGCGGCAGCGAATGCGATATAGTTGCCCCAGAATAAAAAGAAGTTGTCGGGAATCAAGAACGAGAGAACAACAAAGGCGAGCCAGGCGATGATCTTGGGACCCCAGTAGCCATTTTGAATAGACGCACGAGGATTCTTGGAGGTTGCGACACCGAAAAGCAAACCAGCGAGGATAAGATGAAAGAGGCCGAGCGCGAAATTGATTCGGTGGACTGCGAACCAGCCATGGCATTCGCCAGTTGGACAATTGATCGTAACGTAATCGAGTGTGAGTTTCTGAAGCTTTTTGATTGCCCATGGCGTGAGCATTATCCAGGCGATAATCGAGTTCACGAGGAGAAGGAGCGCATATGCGATACGGGTTGCGACACTATTGCCGCATTTGCCACAAGCACTGCAGACCATGGAACAAGTCGCAGCACCACAGCAGCTAGCAGCGAAGGATACAATCTGAAGAAGGCGAGTGTCAGTTTTGATGAAGCAGGTTGAGACAGAGTTGATTGCTGACATACAGTACCGACGCTTGGTACCGCAAGAAGCGGCAAAGACAGAAGAGCGCCCATTGCGACAGCGCGTTATGAAGAACGTTCGCGTTGGGTCTTGATCGGATTGGGTTTATGGTATTGGGAGGGTTTCTCTGCGTATTCCAGCGCAGACTGAGTCTTTTACCAAATCGAAGACCGACTGGCAATGCAGTGCCTTGCAGGGTATCTAAATAGACGATTATCCTGCTGGGGTTGTTTGAAGATGGAAATGGAAGGTTGAGGCTACTGACGATCAGGCCTGGCCACGTGAGGATTACGTCGTCAACAGAAACCGCCCGAAAAGCGGAGTCAGGAAGATATGTGGCTGTTCGTGGCTCAGCATGTCATGCTCTGTAACGTACCTATCTCATACACCCATGCTGGCCTGGACAGTGCTTTAATCACAAGGACGGCATACCTAGTCTCGGGACACTCTCCGCGTTCGGCTTGTACTGTACATTCCCATGTCGAGTGTATCACTATCATCAACTTCCACGAGGTCCCTTTCCCATCAGTCATTTCCCTATCCGATAACTGCTAGTGGCCGTCTGTCCCCTTTGCTTATATTTCATATCGTTTACCGCCACACTTGTTCCAATCCTTTGCTCCATCTTTTATCATATCCTCCTATCTCGTCTCCGTCGACTTATCTATCTCCCTGGACTGTTGTCAATCTTGTCCTATTGCGTTAGCACTGTCCTCACTAGCTAAATGTTAACTCTATCTTCACAGAAGCGTATCCCCTCCTCTTGATTCTTGTTCAGTTCTTCTCGAATCCCTTTTTATTGCTTTGTCAACAACAGTCACAATGCATCAAGACCACCAAGATCGCCTTTTTCGGGCGCGTATTATCGCCAGTATCGCTGCAACTGTGATGTCCCTGGCTTGCGGTACCAATGTTGGTCTTTCTTAAGCTTCATATATATGTCATAGCTGTTCTAACATCAACAAGTATGTCTACTCGGCTTGGGCTCCTCAATTCGCGGAGCGATTGAAGTTGTCGTCTACAGAGAGCAACTTGATCGGTCTATGTGGTAACCTGGGCATGTATACCCTGGGTATGCCCATAGGTGCCTTTATTGATCATCGAGGCCCTCGGCCTGCTGTTCTTGCCGGAGCTATCCTCATGCTCCTTGGTTACTTTCCACTTCACCAAGCATATCATCGTGGCTCCGGATCGGTGATGCTGATGTGTCTCTTCTCCTACATGACTGGCCTGGGCAGTTGTATGGCATTCGCTGCTTCTGTCAAGACGTCTGCTCTCAACTGGCCCAAGACCCGTGGAACGGCCACAGCTTTCCCTTTGGCTGCCTTCGGTCTGAGTGCCTTCTTCTTCTCTTTCGTCGGTGCTGTCTTTTTCCCCGGTGATCCTAGCGCCTTCCTTGAGCTTCTCGCTTGGGGCACCTCTGGCCTTACCTTTGGCAGCTTCTTTTTCCTGAAAGTCTACCACGACCAACCCGAGTATGAGGCTGTACCCGCATCGGACGACACACAGAGCATCCCATCTTCAGCATCTCAGCAATTTCGACCTGGATCTTCAGAGGAGCCGAAACCCTTCCGCTCCTCTCAAGTGGACAATGAACCCGGTATGTTAACTAATCCCAGTAGTAATAGCACCTGCGCCAGTAGCAGCTCGTACACACCCGCAGCAGCATCCTCATCTGCCGCCGCCCCGAATCCGACGGGCTCTCATGGAACTCCATTTGCGCCTGAATTCGGCCTTGTGGTCGCCCCCGAGAATCCTGAGGACCTCGAGGTTGGCGAGACGTCACCCCTGACTTCTCGTCCCTCATCACGAACCAATCAACCCCTTCTTGGAAACAATTATATTAATGGCGATGGATCTCACCATTTAGACATTCGAGGTCTCGCCCTCTTGCGCAGTACTAGCTTTTGGCACCTCTTTATTATCATGGGTATTTTGGCTGGTGTGGGCCTCATGACCATCAAGTATGATTGGCCTTTAACCTATCTAGTTTTTGGAGAACACTCAGCTGACAATGTCTCAAGCAATATTGGAAACGACGCCAAGGCCCTTTGGAAGCATTACGACAAGAATGTGACCGACGATTCTCTCGTCCATCGGCAACAAATGCATGTATCAACATTGTCTATTTGTAGCTTCCTTGGCAGGCTGTCAAGTGGTGAGTGGACTGAGCATCTTTTTACTGTGACAGTTTCTTACAGTCCTTTTAGGTGTTGGCTCCGATTTCTTGGTTAACAGACTGCACGCCAGCAGGCTCTGGTGTCTTGTTGCCGCGTGCGCGATCTTCATCTTTGCCCAAGTGTGCGCGTTGAACATCGAAAACCCGCACTGGCTAGGTCTGGTCTCGGGCCCATCCGGTTTGGCCTATGGTTTCCTTTTTGGGGTCTCCCCCTCTCTTGTTGCCGAAACCTTTGGTGTTGGAGGACTAAGTCAGAACTGGGGCTTCATCACCATGGCTCCTGTTTTCTCGTCCAACATTTTCAACATATTTTATGGTAAAATTTACGACGCGCATAGTGTAGTTGGTAAAGACGGCGAGCGCTCTTGCTTGCAGGGTCTTGAATGCTACCGCTCCGCTTATTGGGTCACGTTACTATCATGCTGCGCTGGGACAGGCATCACTCTCTGGGCGATTCGCCATCGATATGCGAAGTACCAAAGGGCAATGAATAAGGGACACGAGGAGGACTAAGAGCATGTGGGAAATGGACCTGTAAAAGCGGCAGGAAACTTTCAACGTGTTTGACTCTTCGTTTGGACCGCAATGGCATTGATGTCTCTTGATGGCGTTTATATAGAAATTTTGGACTGTTTAAGTTTGTGATCATAGACAAATATAAGACTGGCATCTTGTAACAACAGGCAACCAATAAGGTGAAGTAATTATCATAAAAGAAGGTCTAATTTGTGATTATATGCCAATTAATTGCTGTCCCGTCTCTCATTTCCATAACCAAAGCCTCATGGCATAGCCGCCAAAATAACAAAGTGCGATATGATGAATATTCAGCCGTATACCATTGCTGAGAACGGCCAAATCTGAACTAGAACCAAGTCGAATGTAGAAACAAGCATTTGAACTCTATACAGATAAGCCAGGCTCTTCCGGGATTCTCTCATCATGCCATCTGCCCATAAAACGCCGAGAAATGCTAAAGTCGTGGACTGGCGCCTTTAAGAGGCGAGCAACGTGATCTGGTTTCAGATGCTGAAATACGTTGGTTCCAGAGCCATGCAAAAATAAATAGGTATTACTGGGCAAGCCCGCGCTGAAAGTCGAGAAAAACAACCACTCCCAAGTTCGTAAACAAAGTCTTTACTTGCCAGATGAATGTGCACTATCGTGCGAAGTGTGTACAACTGCGCTACCATAGGCACAAAAGCCAATTAATAAGACAGCGAAGTATTCATGCCAAGATTTTCAACTGAGCCCCCTCACATGGAAGCCTTCGTCTTCGTCCGGTCTTCCGTTGGGCTGCTGTCGAATATCGCACCCAATCCACTCAAAGAGAAGGGGTCGTTGGTTGAATGCAATACAACCAGCCAAGCGGCGATAATATTCACCAGATAGTGAAGCATATACGCATGGGAAATACCATACATGGCGGCGTAAAGAGCAGTGGCGAACAAAAGGAGGCTGGTAACATAGCCCAATACTCGACTCACTCGAGGTACCATCTTGCCTGTTGTCAAGTTCTCCACGAGCAAGATGAAGGGCATTATTGAAAGAACATTATGGTGTGAGGAAAATGGCGTGAGCCAATGTACAGCCAAGTTTCGGATCCAAACTGCCAGAATAGGTAAATTAATGGGAAGGATCCAGAGCATCAGCAATAGAATCGAGTGAGCATAATGGTAGTAGTTCGAGTTGGCGTCTGAAGGGGCAGTGGTGTTGATGCGTAGGGCTCGGACCACGGTGAAAAGCTGCACCAGGCATGCTACCAGGTATGCAAACTGATAAGGTATAAACGTCCACACAAGAAACAAGAGGATAGCTGTAGTGATCATGCGTCTCTTAGGGGTTGATGGAACAAATGCGGGTGAGCTAATCAACCTTTCATCATCTGTTGACCCCGACAGAGGAAGCGAGGTTACTGCCCAATAGAGGAGGCCGAGGACATGCGTGAGTGCCTTTGTCATGTAGTGAACCACAGCACAAACGCCGATGCAAACAAGTCCAATGAGGGGTACGAGAAACCAGAAAAAGGGATCATCCGTTCCAATGAGTATATCATGGCGGTGGAAGTCGACACTTAGAGGATCCGTGTGGGCCAGGTTGAAGCATTTGCCAAGCCAGGTCACTGGCACGCCTTCCAACGACATCGAGAGGAGCGTTAACGATACGAGAAGCAAAGGTATTGATTGCCGCAAGCACAGGTCTAAGCTCTGTGAGAATGAAATGAAAACTCCTGAATTGTCATATACACGGAACTGCTTGCGCAACACAAGCGCCACAGTCAACATGGGGAAAGCGGCGAAGACAGTTCTATACCTCATGTACAATTTGCCGAGACTACCCCAAAAGTCAGGCTTGATTTTGATAATAAGGTTGGAGTCGCAGGATGGATCAGTCCAGAATTGAAAAGTGAGACCTTTTTCCGCTCCAGACCCCAAAGCAGGCGGCAAGTAAGGGGCAACACCGTGAAGGCTGACGTCGGCAGATTGAGCATTAACAAAGTATTTGGACTCGTATGGTTGATCAAGGTACTGTCGAACCAAGGGGCTGAAGAGAGTCTTGCCGGCTTCGCACTGAGGGTATACAATCTCGAGCTTATAGGCGAGAAGAGCTGACTGTAACGAAGGTATGTTGACTTCCACAGTCATAGGGCGACTAGAAGGAAGTTCCATTGAAATTCCAGAAAGGAGCAGCTTCATAAGACCAGGATCCTCCTTCTTTGAATATGCAGACTGATCACTGAACTCTGCGACCAGGAAGCTTGGGGAGTTTGATGAAGCAGGCTTTTCAACAATGGCCACGAATTGATGGTCAGATAGCTGTCCAAGATCATATTGAAGGTAAGAGAACGGAATGATTTCCCGTTCCCGGTCGAGATAGAACGGATATCTGGAGGTTGATGTAGATGCAGGAAGCAAGATACGGTCCGACGCTGCATTCTTACAAGCTAGTCTTGTCGAGCCACTGCCATCTCCTGAGAGGTCGATTTGAAAAGGGTAAAGCGAAGTGGCCTGTCCAGATTGAAAGGGTTGCACACTACAGAAAAGGACCTCCAACTTGCCATTCTCGCCAGCGTCGTCCAGAGGGGCATCCGTAAGAACAGTGAAACGCCTGGCCTCAGGTGAAACCTGTGGTGGGATGGGAAGTAGGTGAGCTTGAGGCTTTGACTGCTTGCCGATTTGATTCAGGATAAGCCTTTGTCCAGCCGGAAGAATGGAATCGGAATCATCACTGAGTGTGAGTAAAGTTGTTGCCTCTTTCAGAGGCAGGTCTTTCTCTATCGTTGGCTCCATTCCTGTCAAAAAGCGTTTCTTGAAAGTCTTCATTCGTTCAGCCCGTGGTTTGGTCTGCGATCCACGATGAACGTCGACAATATCGTAAAGAGTTTTTGTGACTACTTTTCGGAACTGATCGCACCAAAGGATAGCCTGATGATCCATGCTCGTCCAAACAGTTGGTATACCGGTTGAGAAGACAGTGAACCCATGCGTTGGGGGAACCAGAGACTCCAGACTTGCATAATCCGATGGAACAATCGTGTCCAGGCCACCACCTGCAATCGAAACCAAGGTAACATGCCACAAAGGATTGTTGTTGGCCCATTTTTGTGAATATGCTCGGCGCCAATAATCGTTTATCTCGTCGTAAATCTGGACTATCTGCCCATCAAAGGTGACAGGGGGGCGAGCATGTGGTGCTGACATGGTAATAATGGTGTTGATCGAGTTTGTCTGGTAATTGGGCTGAACAAGCATAGCTCTCGCAACGACACCACCCATAGAATGTCCCAGAACAATAACCGAGGTGGGATCTGGTAAATTATCTTCTCGCGTGACGCGCTGAGGATCGGAGTAAAGCGAAAGGATGTAGCGAACAGCTTCGTTGAGGTATTCGGCTTGGTCGAGTAGGGTCTGGCCGTGAAAAGCCGTAATATCTTCGTTGAAATCCACGGTAAAGAAGTCGAGACTCCGGACGCCGGCATCGAGAGCGCCATGATCGTGCTGAAGATTGTTGTGGAAATAATTGGCTGCCTCTGCAGCTATAGGACGAACCTGCTTGTAGCTTCCTGCGTTCCCAGGGATGAAAAGTACGGGGATTCCGAGGAGCTATGGACATAGGAGTTCAGCAATTCAACATCATATTACAGCCTGGGAAATAGAGGCACAAACCTTGTCTGCCGGCTCGATACCTTGCTCGCGATAGAGATATAACGAATATTTAGTTGCAAAACGAGTGTGTTCGGTATCGAATTCAGTGAAGCGCACGTAGGATGGGCGCATATATGACATCCGACATCCCTTTGGATCCAGTTGGCTGGTTACAAGTGACCGAAGAATACCGAGAAGAAGCGCAATCCCTAACGCAGAAACCAGCAAGACAACAATGGAGAAGCGTGGACGGTGTGTGTGCCGATTCGGCGAAGGAGACTGTGTTGGTGTCCTGGCGAGAGCCATATCTGGGGTTGACGGTGCAGCGAGAGAAGTTGGTTTCAAGGCGGTCGCTGTTGGAGTATCCTCTCTGGTTTGGGGGTTTCTACCATTGCGATCATTCGAGGGTCTCCAATTGAGGCTGCTGGGTCGTCGAGTTCGCGTGGGTGATGTGCGCGTCGTCAATTTATGATCGGGTTCGGGAATATCAGACTCGAGGGAGGATTCGTCACCATCATCGGCTGATCCGGAGGAGCGCCTCTTCATGGAGAAGGCACGTTCAGACTCGTCGCGAGCCTATGCCAAGGGAGATGAGAATAGGTAACAGCGATTAAGATTATCGTTGACAAGCTCGAGTTGGAGTCGGAGCGATTTTCGGACTGCGTGACAAATTCGGGAGAGCGAGGTAAAATCACAGCGTTGAAGCTAAGATTGAGGTCAAGAACAGACGATGTCTGTGTGCGATACTACTAGCCTGGACTGGGACAGCTTCGGGAGACCACCAAGACGAAAATGCCAGCAGGGATTTGGTTTGGCCAGGGTTGGTGAAGACGTAGCGCAGCGCAGCGCAACGACAACACGACGCAATGTAATTAAGAGCCTCTCGGGCGGTAGCAGGCAAAGACCCGTTTGCGACAGACAGACAATATGGGGACAGATGCAACCGGGGGCTGTGACTGTATGTAGTTTTGACAGCTGGGATACGTCGGAGGCGCACCTCAGCGAACGAGCGGCACTAATGAGCAACGAAAGAGAGCGACAGCGACAGCGACAGCGACCGAAGAAGCCAAGACCAAGACGATAGATATTCGCAGAAACAACAACAACAATCTATGTATGCAGCATGTCGATTCGACTCCCCAGTCACGTCGGTCGCTTGACTTGAATTCAACGAATGTGGGTGGGAAATTGGATGTCGATGGCTTCTCCCACTTCCCCGTCGGCCGAGTCGGAACCACTTTTAGCGTTGTGTCGGGCTCCCCTTTTTTTTTTCTTTGCACCCTTCCATGGGGCTGTAGGCGGGCGGCTGGCTGGCTTGGCTTAAGATAAGCGCCACATACAGCACCTAATCACCCACCAGGCTACCAAGGAATTGGAGAATCTCGACTTCTGTTGGCACTCCATTTAATGATTAAACTTGATTTATCCGGGCATTTACAGGAGAAACCCCCCCCAACAATTGCACTAAATAACCAAGTTGTCAGGGAGTCCACCATTACACATCGTATTTTTACATCCAACGTTGCAGGGATATACTGCAGCCAGATCAATAGACTAATTTCAGTGCAGAAAGACGAAAGACGTTCTGGATGGATGGATGAACGTTTGCAATCCATGCTACTCGGGCTGGGCTGCCGAGCAACATCTTGGCTACCTATGGATAAGTCAAAAAGTGGCTGAACTACATATAGGTAAGCAAGCATAACGGACAAGTTCATAGATACGGGTGCTTCCAATACAACGTCATGTACTTCATGTAGGCTTCAGTAGCCACCAATTATTGAGACTGCGTTTAGCCATATCCAAGAGCCAGCTGCGTCACTTCTAGATGCACCACAGCTCACACGTTCCCGTGCTGCCCACGCCGTTCTGGCGTAGTAGCCTTGCTACCTGGGTATTCCATGTCAACGCCTCTCCCTTCTTAGTTCCCTGTTAGGGCACAAGTAGCGCCCCTCTCAAGTGCGTCTTCCGTCTTGGCCTGGCGATAGCTTCCTTGGACTCGAAACCGAAGCTTGGAACGGAAAGCTAAAACTCTTGATATGTGTTGCGTATCGAACCTGTAACCAACAATCGGCGCTGATCTCTTTATGGAGCCAGTGCTAAAGAAGTTAGAGCAGATGCAGTAGTATTGGACTTTATTGGTGGCTAGGTCTTTAATGACCTCTTAAGTCCGCACAGCACCCGATGTTGTTTTTCGTGAGACATTCATTGATCAACGGTAAGCTCTCAGAATTTGATGGCTGGGAGAGCTCTCATTTGACTTTTGCATTGTTGCATACATGGTCAGGAGGTTCTCCAGCACTGATTGCTAAGTAGATGTAGAGCAGTGAGAGTGAGAGAAGTCCTGTGTTTTGATGCACATACTGTCAACCTTGTTGATCGGCCGTGAGTAAGGATCGGGCTGAGAATGATCCAGGCGTTCCAATGCACGCACGCTGCAAAAGCAGGAGCTTTCATAGGCTGAGCCTTCCGTTTCATCTAATTTGTTGACCAGCCTTTCCCTTCTATCTCAGAAGTGACGAGATGGAGACGCCATTTTCTGGATGCATCTGCCAGGCAGTCTGGATGAAATCCGTTATCCTGACACCATCAATCTTTAATGGTAATTCCCATAATGCCAAGAGATGCGCATATAGACTTGGGACAATAGAAAGTTTCCATACTATCGACCTATGCCAAGAGATAAGATTTGTGTTGTTAATCTTCTAGCATGACCAAGCCCGTTAAATGCATATGCGGTAATTGCATCGCTCTAGTCTGTTAAAGGTTACATTGGTAGCAAACTACCACTAACTACAGGTTTCCACTTAGTAGGTAGTTCACCCTTGTATTACGGCAGTAGCCTCCTGGCGCAGCATGGATGGCAGTTCTAGTCACATTGAACAGTAAACGAAGTACGGATAAACAAACTGCATATTGCAGATCACTGTTCATGACTCTGCCACGGACTTGCAGGAACTAATGCAGTCGTCTTTTATCGCCCGTCAACTTTCAGATGATATTGGCACCACTGATTTACCGTTGTATCGATCTGCTCGATCACGCTTAGCTCTAACTTGTTCACGGTTCTGAAGAAGTATGGCTACTATAAAGCAGATTGATGGACGCACAGTAACTTTCCCCCATCAGATCCAACTGGGATGATATAACTGACTTGAAAAGGTTCATCAAATACAGTCTGGGCAGGTCATCGTCGACCTTTGCTCTGTTGTTAAAGAACTAGTTGAGAACAGCGTTGATGCTGGTGCAACAAGCATAGGTAGGCAAACGAGTACTCAGCTCGTCCAATAATTAGCAACTACCATCGAACTATACTAAATACTTTCCGTTCAGATGTTCGCTTCAAGAATCAAGGACTTGATCTCATCGAGGTAGCTGATAATGGTTCTGGCATCGCCCCTGACAACTATCCCTCCGTGGCTCTCAAACATCACACGTCCAAGCTCTCATCGTACTCTGATATAGCTACGTTGGAAACTTTTGGATTCCGTGGTGAGGCTTTGGCTTCTTTATGCGCTCTATCTACCGTTAGCATCACGACTTGTCAGCAAGGCGAGGCTCCTAAGGGGACCAAGCTCAGCTTCGAGCCTTCTGGAAAGCTAAGCGGGACCGCTGTTGTTGCAGCCTCAAAAGGAACCACCGTCTCCATTGAGCGTCTGTTCCACAACTTACCCGTCCGTCGTCGTGAACTAGAGCGCAATATCAAACGAGAGTGGAACAAGGTGATCGCCCTCCTTGGTCAATATGCCTGCATCCAAACAAATATGAAGTTCTCTGTATCTCAGCAACCTACAAAGGGAAAGAGGATACATATGTTCTCGACCAAGGGCAATCCTACCACCAGGGAAAACATCATCAATATTTTCGGGGCAAAAACTATGACGGTCCTAGTGCCGCTCGATTTATGTCTTGAGATGCAACCTTCTACTGTCAGCCCAGCTCTACGAGTTGACTCTGACAACGAATCTACTTCAAAAGAAGTCCGCATTGTAGGCCATGTTTCCCGGCCGTCCCATGGAGATGGGCGCCAAACCCCAGACCGCCAAATGTTCTTCGTGAATGGCAGGCCTTGCGGCTTGCCTCAGTTTGCAAAAGCATTCAACGAAGTGTACAAGTCTTACAACAACACACAAACGCCCTTCATTCTAGCCGACATCCAGCTCGATACGCACATGTACGATGTCAATGTTAGTCCTGACAAAAGAAGTATATTGTTACATGATCAAAATCAACTCCTTGATAATCTGCGCACTTCACTCACGAATCTCTTCGATTCACAAGACTATGCAGTCCCTACATCACAGCTTATGCCATTTAAGAATCGCACTGAAGCGGCATCAAGTGCCAATACACCTTTCAAACCCCTCCATGTCACTCCTGTAAAAACAGCTGATAATCCCCATTCCAAACGTGGATCGGATGATGAGGTTAGCATCGAAGATACGCCACCCTCAAGGGTACTGTCTGGTGCTGCAAGAAGGGTTGGTGGTTCAAGATCGTTGGAAAGAAACGTCAGCAGTCAAAATCTGATCAGTGGATGGGTTGAGAGGAAGTCAACCAAGCGACCAGAAAGTCGAGGCTCCCAAATGTCAAATGCAGAAGATTCGACCCCTTCTGTCATACGAGGGGAGCCGAGCCTATTTGTCAGGAGTCCTTCACCGCCATCAGAACCTGATGAAAACAATGTCAAAAAGTCATTGCCTGTTCGAGATTTCAACAAACAGCTGGAGGCTAATTCTCTCATTAAAAATGGTTCGCCCGCTGTATCAATCAGTCCTTCTGTTTTGGCTGAGAGAGGACCTCCGATTCCTGCCACAACGCCTCTGAGACGAGGGCAGCACGAGATTGCACATGCTAGTCCCAGTAAAACGACCAGGGCTAGGACGATACCAGAGACGACTGTCATGATAGGAGATGAAATATTAGAGAAGGTCACAAACTCCACCGATGATGAAGACGAACAAGCAGACATTATTACTGATGACGATATGGAGGTTGACGATCCAAAGCCTTCTTTCGGCAGTCGTTTGACGCAAAAATATGCTGCTGGACGCAGGACGGCAAATGCAGAGAAATCGACCTCCAAAGAACCGGGCGCCAAGGTGCCTAATGACCCGATAGCCCTGGAATCCGATGGTGAAGAATCAGGCGATGATGTTTCTATCTGTGATGCAGAGAGGGATAGGAACACTGCTTCCGAAGTACCTGGCAATAAGGCAGTGGAAGAACCAAGAGCCCAAAGTGTTTCGTCGGACGGTCCTCCTTCCCCAGTGCCAGCCGAGAATGCCACCATAGACCACAAGAATCAGGCTCCCAAGTCTGGTGCACGAAAGAAGGAATCTACGGCCCAGCTGCTCCAGACGGTACGGACCAGTGAGAACACTATCAAATCAGAAATGGAGTCCTGGGCAAATGGTCTTCCTTCGAATAGAGACGGTCAAGCTGGTGAGGATGAGGTGACAGATCTTGCTGCCGCCAACGCAGAAGACAAGTTATCTCTTACCATAGCTCGCAAAGACTTCATGAGAATGAGAATAGCGGGCCAATTTAATATGGGCTTTATCATTGCAAGCCGGCCAGCAAGTATGAGATCAGGCGAAGAACTCGATTCCACCGACAACGATGAGCTGTTCATCATTGACCAGCATGCAACAGATGAGAAGTACAACTTTGAGAGGTTGCAGGAGATTCAAACAGTACAATCTCAACGACTAGTCCACCCTAAGAGGCTCGAGTTGACAGCTCTCGAGGAAGAAATCGTCCTGCAGAACATTCCTGCAATCGAGGCAAATGGTTTCAAAGTACATGTTGACATGAGTGGAGAGGAACCTGTAGGCTCGCGAGTTGAAGTGCTGGCCCTTCCTATGAGTCGGGAGGTAACCTTTTCGCTCGCTGACTTTGAGGAGCTCATAGCACTGCTTGGTGAAGAATCGTCAGAGTCGAAGCATGTCCCTCGCCCATCCAAAGTCAGGAAGATGTTCGCATCAAGAGCGTGTCGGAGTAGTGTAATGATTGGGAAAGCTTTGACGCATGGGCAGATGGAGACTTTAGTACGACACATGGCAGAGTTGGATAAGCCATGGAATTGCCCTCATGGCCGTCCTACAATGAGACACTTGTGCCAACTGGACTCGTGGGATTCGAAGGGATGGGGGGTCGACAGCCTACAGAGTCCTTCAGTCTCCTGGCAGGCATACATGAATGGTAAATAATAGCACAAGATAGACTGGACACGTACAATTACAGACTTTTGTAGTCAAAACATTGAAATTACCTAAACTACATATGATCCTTAAACACGCCGTTCCTGCCAATTGGTATACCCTGTCCCATCCAGATCATTCAACATTTACGCAATCGATGCATCCTGATTGAACTCACGAATGCATTCCTAAACATCAAAACTCAAAATCTCATCTTTTCTCTGCAAGCGGGTTGCGTCCATCAAGGAACGAAAACTTGTTTCCCGCCGCCCTTCCCTCCTCCGCCATCTTGCCACTGACATTACGACGTCCGTAAGCTGTCGAGGTGTGTTGGTTGTAATCATTACCTGTCGAAACCTTGCGACTATCGTTACCGATCATAACGGGAGGGTTTCCACCTGTGAGTTCGCCATATGATCTGGCGTAGAAGGCAGACTCGGGTTGAATAGAGCTTTGCCGGTTTTGGGGAGCGAAAGCTGGCTTCTCATCGGCGATGTCCCTGCTCGCGCTGACGCGTCTTGCGTTCGCGCTAATGTCTGTCAAAGAATCCTTAAACTTGAACGGGAAGTAGGGCGTCTTGGCTCGAGGAGGGGAGGCGCTTTCTCGCTTCTCGGATGGAGGATTCAGACGAAGAGGATGAGGTCGGAGATCTTCACTGTCAACACCCAGATCGTAAGACGGGTTGTTCTCGTCGCCGTATTCGGAGTCAGAGTCATCGTGAATGTACCGTTGAGCCAAGGCTTCATATGACTTGTTCTGGCGGTTGGCTGCACTCGTCCTTGCTGCTTCGATTTCACGGTTGCGCTGATTTGTTCGGGAGATGAGCGAGTCTGTAGGCTTCCAAGTCTCCGTGAATTTGGCTGGGCGAGGCTGGCTGTATCTGTTGTAGCTGCTTGATGGACGAGAGGTGGACTGCTCGTCGAGAGGAATCTCGCTGTACGCATCGTAGTAAACTGAACGGGTAGCGGAGGTTCGTGTAGTCGCTCTTGATGTAGCAGAATCGCGACGCTCACGGCGAGGAGTTGTAGGGGGCCTTTGATGCTGGGGGCTTGGTGGAAATCGAGTTCGAGAGTCTCTTGTGCCGACTGTGGTACTGGATCCATTGCGAGTATGGCTGAAGGGAATTACCCGGGGTGCTTCAATGCCATCGTGAATGCCTTCTTGCGGAACAAGAGACTCTCGGCGTGCACTGCGAGGCGATGAAATTTGGGCATCACTGTCCATAGTACTGGCAGTCATGACAGATGACTTGTTTCTCTTGTGCTTAGGTCGAGCAGTCAAATGACTTTCAAGAGGGTTCATGTCAGGAGGCATCAAGCTGATCTTGCGGAACATAAAGCCTAGCCAGCCTGCAATGGCCAGGCTGATGAAATGAAGGCCACCTGCTGCGATAAAAGTATAGAAGAGGACAGGCTTGAAGGTGTCCATGAGAGTTTGGTCCGAAAGTCGAGTAATCCATACTTCACTCTTGGTATGCACTGACATGGCTCCAAAAGCGTACAGAGGCACAACACCAAGATCAGTGACACCGGAAAAGAGTTGGTAAGAGGCGGAAGATGCAGGCGAGCGTCCTGCAGCATCACGGGAGAGATGGTAGATGCCATATATACTGTGCGCCACGACAACACCAGGCTATTCGTACATGTTAGTTGCGCCGATCATCAATTGGAGGGAGGTAGTGCCTTACAGTAATCCTCATAACCCAGCCTTCGATAGTGGGCACCTTGTCGATGAGAATCATCAAGGCGAGCAGACCAAGAGCCGCAATAAGTTGTAGTACGCGCAGTACGGACTGCCCATGACGAAGCCATTTGATGAAACTCTTGCTGCGCGGGCTCATGGAGGCATATTCGTTTGTTCTATAGGTAAGAACCTCGTGCATACTGAGAGACAGGGCAGGTCAGCATTGATAAGAATTTCTGCGATGTGGCGCGTGCACTCACTCAGGATGTGTGTTGAATGAAACAAGCGGTCCATTCTGCTTCTTTCGCGGCTTGGGAGCTGTCCAGCTTGCTCTTGTGACAGCTTTGGGGTCGAACTTTGGCTCGGGGAAGCGCGAGTCGCTTTGCACGGCGCTGTAAAGAAAAGGCGCTTGCGACGGAGCCATTGATGCGAATTTGTCGCAGCGCGTGCGCTCAAGTTTGCGCGGGAAGTCAATTGGAGTGAAATGAATGAAAATAATGATGCAATGGCTCGTTTCGTGTTGGAATGAAGGTGAGGCAGTGTTTCGCAGAGTGACTGCGATAGACGGACGAGTCGTCAAAAGAATGCGATTGTTACCCGAGATATTTACAGCTGGGAAACGAAAGAAAAAGGGAAGGGTCTGGTCTGGTATGGTATGATCTGGTCTCAGATTTGGTCCGAGAACATCACACCAATATTATCGCATGCATCTGGGCACCTTATCGGGTCCAATGTCTCTGACGAAATGTGTATATCAAGGAATGCTGGGGGCGGGCCGTGTTGGCACAGCAACAGGCCTGTTGCATCTTGGCGCTTCAGAGGCCCGGCGCTACATCAGCCAATACCCATTCAATAACAATAAACAGACCCATTGTTCTTTGTGATTTAAATGTGTTAGTACTATAAGACTAACGAGAATTCGTAGATTTGGCTTTCCTCTAGTGATTCCTGCCGAAGCTTGTCGTTGGTGCCCGAGGTGAGGTCTTACACATGTGGCAGCTTTAGGGTAGGGCATGTACTCCGTAGCTTCACAACAATATACAACACAATAAACAACATCCACGCAACTATGGCGCGCTTTGTAATAGATGAACGACAATTCAGATATGAGTCTCAGCCATGTTCTAACACCCTGATTTGTTGTGTCTCGCACTTGCTTTCACCCGATCATGGCAAATACCGACGAAATTGACTGACCTGAGGTTGGATGTACCACATGCCATATCTCGTGGTTACACACGTGACGAGTATGATATGCAAGATAAAGCACAAGGCCGCATATATCTCAAACAAGATATTTTGAACTCACAGGGTCAGACCAGTTTGGGATCTACCTGGCGTAAGTATTATCCGCAGCCCATTTGTGATGAACTGAAGCTTATTTGCATAGCTAGTGCCTTGACAGAGTGGATGGCGACATGTCCCTCGACGTGTGCAAAAAGGCTCCCAAACAGTGGGACACCACTACTAAAGATAGAAGAGCTGAAAGGCTTTTGGAGGTTATATGTATTCCAGTCTTCTGGCCGTATGGCACTCTCCAACCTCAGGGATATATTGCCCTACAGTCAGGATCCTACGGGAGAGCAAAGGCATAGAAAGCTATGTTTGTACGAATGTTTGGCCATGAATTCAATGACGAGGATTCAGCTAATCAACCGGGCAAGTGCTTCGAACCGGCAAGTTTTCTGGGAGCTAATAGAGCGCAGTGGTTACTATATCACTTGCCATACAAAGAAACAGAAGAAGGCAGTTGATATTGTCGCAACATACAAACGAAGTTCAATTCACAGCCAGGGATCTCAATCGACTCATTAACCAAGTATAAAACAGTCAAGGTACCAAACATATCTACGATAGATACCAGCTCCAGATCTACGCTTGAGTCTTTTGCCTTTGCCTTTGCCATCATAGGGCTAGGCATGGTGCGCTCCTAAAACCTAGCATGCCATACAGAATGCCATACAAGGTAAGAAGATTATCTCAGTCGCCTTCTACTCTTTCTAACCGACGACAGGATGTCCATATAATCTTGATCCCACGTCAGGGCAAGGCATGCGCTTTCTACAGGCCTACACAACGTCACGTCAAAAACAACAAGAACCCCGACGTTAGAACGTAGGTGTTTGCCCTGCTACTACATAAGCATAACTGGTTGCCTCCAGCTTCGGCAATTCGTGAATACACCCTTATATCTCCGATAAAATTGCGTATCTATACTTCCTATACCCGCTGCTATAGATGGTAAAAGATCTGACTCAGATAAAGAATGCTGGTAAAGTTCAAGTGGAGTGGACGATCAATAGGGGGACGGATATCCACGAAACACATAGTCAAATGACTAAGGATGCATTCATCGAAAGATTCAAAATGTTTCCAATGCAAGTAGGGTCTATACATCGATACCAGGCCATCGTTTTCAGCCAGGCTCGATATATCGATTCTCCGAGAGCTTGGAAAACAATTAGATAGTAAGCAGCCTGTTTCGGCTAGCATCTTCCGTTCAAGGTTACTGTTGCTAACGTTAAGCTAGGACTATAATACACTGAAGTGGAACAGTCCGGACACTTAACAAAAGACCGACAAACCAGTCTTCGGACAAAGGTACACAGCGGACAACTCGTTGGTTGTGTCATGGTTTATCGGCCTATTACGCGAGAAGCCGGATCATAGGGCTGTTGAGTACTTGCAGGACCTTACTGAAATTCCAACACGAGGATAAAGATTAACAGCAGGCATTTGGCGCCACTTACCAATCAAGCACTCAGGACAACCTTCGAAGCCCCAGAAAACATCCTCGATGGCCAAAGCTTCACCAAGGCGGGTAAGCATGTCAGTGCAACCTTGAATATCGGCCATCTCGTTGCCTGGTTTCGATTGAAGGCCTACGCGGAACCGAAAGATGAAGTCAGTCGTGAGGAATTGGATCGGAAGATAGCGCCAGCTTCTGATGTGAGGACTCGAAAAGAGGCAAATCACAAACAAGAGAACCCTGGACAAGTTGCAGAAACTTGAGCTAGAAGTACGGATACACCGACGAGAATGTTTTGGTGGGACTGAAGCGTTCAATGGTTGTCAAGCCCAAGTGCTAAGCCCAGACCCTGACTCTATACATGCATGCTCGGACCCGAGAAAGCTTGGTTGGCCCGGAAGATGGCAAAAAGCTCGCCTATCAGCGCCCTGTTGGGACAGGCTCAATGCTACGCAGAATATGCTATTATTACTAGCTGCATCGACTTTCTTCTATCTGCCTGGAGAGGGGTCGAAGAACAGGCAGGGCCCCTGTTGTTCAACAGAGATGAAGAGGTAAGGACATTCAATCCACAGACACACCGCAGCTCTAACATAACTTTAATATTGCCAATAAATAAAGCAGGTGAAGTATATTTCTCGCTGCCCCCAAAAAAGGCAGTGGCTAAAGGACTTGAGGCTCTACGCTTGATACTTGAGTTTTGCTATCGCCTTATTTACTATTTTCGTGATATAACTACTCACTACGCTCAGAACGCAATCCACAATCCTACCTAACAGAAACTCGGAACGGACTGGGTTATTTTCTTGGGAACTCACCACCGTTGCGTTACACAAGGCCTTGAACGGCTGGTCAAGACGAACCTACCCACAACCACAACCCTGGATGAACGATACTATAGTGGATTTATCATCAATGTGGCGAAACACCCAGGCTGTCGGAAGAGCTTGAACATTGTACATACGCCAGAAGACTTTAAGCGCCAATCGAAAAGGCTTGTTTCGACTCCACTGATAAATGTACTACTGTACGTCTTACGACAAACGACAGGATGCAACGCGAGGTTCCTCGCTACGATCCTACTGTATCCAGTCCGAGCACAGGGGTCGGATTCAAAGTGGGCTGGGCCAGGATGGGATTTGTAACGGTGTCTCCAAAAAGGCAGTCATATTCACATGCATTGCCCCCTTTCTATGTATTTTGCCAGAACTGAAAGCCGAAAAGAAGAGGAATAGTACGAGCGGAGTATGATCCTACGTTAGATGGGTTAAGATCTAGGCCCCCAAATGCCTACGCGTTTATTTTGCATTTGCTCCATGGTATATAGGAGCTTTATGGCTAGGAGCAAGGTCCTACTCGAAAAGGGTTGCGGCTCTGCCCTATTATCTACCTAGTTAACTGTGTATGAAGAACGAATGCTTCACCATATGGATGCCGTCTGTACCAAGTCACGAGATTCGGTATGAACTGCGGATACAAAGTGCCACTTATGCAGCTAATAGTGACCAAAAAGAAAAAAAAGCCCCTCTACAGAAGAAGGCTGTCTTTATACCCGTCTTATAGCCAAGTTCAGTGCCCAATACTATGGCGTTATTTTGGTGGCTTGACTCCGCAGTTCATACCGAACGAATCTGATGAGTTGGTATTTCATACGGTACTCCATATATAGGGCAATGGAAGTCTTCAGCCAACACGCTAGCCAGGGGCAGTATCTCGTATTGTGAAAACATACCTACATAGCATGTGGTGATAATTCCCTCAGCTCCCCCGTCATTCTTAACCACTAGAGAGAGACTGTCTCGTAAGGTTTCATACATTAGAGAGGGAGAGTGAGAGAACCCTTTTGAGCATAAAAATGTATTCTATTTGTTCTGGTAAAGCATGCATGAACCGATTTGGTGACTCACAGCTTACCTGTCAGTTCTTGGACGATGTCAGACATTCACATTCACATTTCGTCATCCCAGACATGCAGAGTCTGTGTGAAATGTCTAGGATATTTCAAAGCCCGTCGGCGAAGACCGTGCAATTATGAATGGACAAGCTTCAGGCTTGAAGACGATGCAGTGCAGGTCAATATTTGGGGACTGGCGGGCTTACATTTGGACCACCCACCCACCATGATCGGTACAGGAAGTGAAGTGGGACAAGTCAAACCAATTAGACCCGGTAATGAAGCCATGTAGGTCCGGATCAGGAAAGTCATGGATACTCAACGTACCTTAGTCTAGAATGGTGAATAGTTGAGACCTCCCTCAAGCGGCAATAGAGGCGTACCGTGCTGACTGCGGCACAGCACCGCGTAAGGCGGAGCTGCCGAGGCGGGCCGTAGAGGCACAGACTGGAGAGCCATGGAGAGCCATGGAGAGCCATGGAGAGCCGGCTTCTACAATACAGTACCGTACACCCACCACCTAGAATAGGTAGATAGAACGAGTTAGTCAACTCATCCCTGCATATCTTGAAAAGCTGTGACATTCACCCGAAGGATCAAAGGATGCCAGGTAGCCTGGTTCGAGCGGCTACGCTACGCTACGTGACATCCATCCATAGCTTCCCCAACCCTTGCATATTCCTTCAACTCACTCCGGAGCAGACTTCTGAGAACTGATTGATGCAGCCACGTGTCGGATGGTGGAATTTCGTCTCGGCTGCATTGCACACATGAATTGGGACGAACAAATTTATATGTATTGTAGAATAACCCCAACAGTAGAACTTGGGACATAAATGATGAGTCTTGCTTGATCCTGTGAATGAACACTTCCTACCATCAGATTGTCACTCAGATCTACACCACAATGGAACTGGTAAGTCTGAAATCAATGATGTTTATCAGTTGTATGCTAATATATTGCTTTCATTATGCAGCCAACATATGCCGTTTCGCAATCTCTGTTGTCATCGCGATCGGTATCTTCCCCACAACCTAAAGGTCAAGATGGTCGCAACCAAATGACAGGCAAAAGAAAAAGGACAAACCCTGGATCCTCTTCAAAGGAGTCCACCTCAAGCCGTAATGGGCTCGTAAGTCTTCAAGCCCACCAACATGTGTCCACAAGGCCAATTGAACTCACCTATCTTGTCTTTATAGCCACAATATACAGTTCCAGCATCTTTTCAGTCACCGCAAATAGTCCATTATTCTCCTCCAAGCCAGCCATTACAAACGCCGCCATCCAACGATATAGATGACCAGTCACGGATTGGACTCAGCATACCTGTAAACTCTCGACCAGAACCGGTCTACTTAACACTCGGAGCACCATGTGAAGCACAAAGTCGCTCTTCTCATGCTGTCCCCGGGACTGTCAGACAAACGCAAGAGCAATTGCACGCTGCCAGAGCACTGGCATCTCAATTTTTGAACGATGTCCCGAACTTTGTGTACCAGTCAACCGATAAAGATGCTGCCACGAAGCAAAACTACCTCTCAGGTGAGTATACCGCTGCTTACCTAAGTGCTTCCCTATTAACTTTGCAATCTTCGCAGACCCGACTTTCTTTCCAAGCCCGGCCATCACAGATACATGGGGAGAACTGCCTGCTTCAGATCTATCCTGGGATACTACCACTAAGCCACACAGTCCTGGAAACAGAGTTACACCTACGGTCGAGAACGATGTGTCGGTCTTTGAAGCGGCTATGGAAAGAGGGGAACCCGCATCGAACAGGAGTGCCCAAACTGCGCAGGATGTCACCAACTCGGGAGATACACACATCGAAACCCCGGCGTCCATCGAGGATCGCTTATCACACGTTCTAAAAGCTGTTGATGCAGCTGGATTTGATAGCCTGGATAGCGCCGTCATTGCATACTACCAGAAATCCTCCAAAGGCAACGAATGGCTCCGACAGGAGCAGAGATTAAATCGGATGCGACGTCTACCTGCTCTCTTGAAAGAGCTCCATCTTTCAGCACAAAGCTGGGGTCAATGGGAACGGAGGAACTTCCAGGAGCAAATCATCAAGAGCACAGAAGACATTCTCTTTGCCGAACTGGAAGATCATCTTGCAACGAGGCGAAGCTCCCCCCACGGCTCGCCATGCAGCATTGAGCAGAGAGGTCAGGCTCGTCAGCACATGACGGAAGATGACAAGGATGTAGAGGCCGAGGTGAGCTTTGGAGAAGCATCAAACCCACCGTGCAGGACATTGATCATACTGACCAGAAGCACAGCTTCCAAATACATGGACCTTGCTTACATCTCTTTCGACAAAATACAGCACGATAGCTTCCCAAGACTTACAAACCGATATGCCAAGATTGGTAGGCAAGTTTCTTGCGGCCGGCACTGAATTGGGCACTTGAAGCGCTTAGCTGTGGAAACAATATTACCCCCACCCAATAAACGCATCGGTACGGATAGATCGCCAGGATCAAGCTGCATATTCAGGGTAGATTAACAGGGCCAAGGGCTGGTGTTGGGTGGTCAGAATATTGGCTCATGATCGACCGCTATGATGTCTTACATAGCTGTTCCTATATAGTAGCTAATGACGTATCTAAAAGTGATTACAGCGCTCAAAGTGTGCTCGTCTTGGTATAATGAGGCTGGATGAAAGTAGAGAGGCCGAGACAAAATGTCAATTGTGCTGAGCAGATTAACTCCTGCACATCAACTGACTCTATCTGTTACAGTGATCAGCCTGAGTCCATCCATACTCATCCTATATAGATTTAGCACTAGCATGATGGGACAATTGGTATTTTAATTGGCAAGACTCACCCTAGATGAGTAGAGGTCTGTACATTATCTTCGTCTTCACTCTCGACAGAGTTATCAGTCAAGCGATTTCTATTCATCACATTATTTTCATGACCTGCTTTATCCTGTTTCCCTATACCTGCAGTTTGAGGGAAAACTTGTGCCCATAGCCAGACAGCCTGATTGAAGACGCGCTCGCAGGCCGACGTCTCGGCTCGTCCATCGCCCGTCATCTGAACCGTGGCAAGCTCATCGACGATCGACTTGCAAACATCCACGAATCGGCCAAAGTTTTCTGACTTCCAGTTCTCAATGAATGCTTCCCGGAGGGCGGTCGTATGTCGATCTTTACGTGCCGCTTGGCCGCTGTATGCACTTGGAGATGCGCTCGACGGCAAGCTGTAAGATGGAAGCGAAAAAGAAGAGCTTCGTTCCGGTGTTGGCATTGGTCGGGCAACGAATGAGCCTGCGTATGAGAAGGAATTGTAGAAGAGCTGAAAGCAGTCAGCCCGTGGCCAAGAAATGATCATCATGCAGCTTACAATCTCGACAGCCCACAGCAATACCATGCCCTCGAGCAACGTGGCAGATGCACACGATGCACTGTTGAACAGATCGACGAAACTTTTGGTAGGCGGTCTCGGTTCATCCAAGCCCACTTCGAGTCCATACTCGCGCTTGGTAGCTTCAAGGAATTCCAGCTCTTTCTTCATGTTACTCACGGCAGAGCAGAGCAAATCCAAGCACCGAAACGTTGAGTCATGTTCCAGATTCGCAGTCTCTGGTATGCGAATCTTACCTATTAGTGCACCAGTGAAAGGGACAAGTGATCGTGAGATGTATCCAATCTGGGCCAGCCACTGATTGAAGGCATTCTGACTCAGTGATCCAGAGCCTGCATGCGCCAGAAAGTTATGCTGAGTAGCATTGGCCAATAAATCCTCAGACTGATCCAGTAAGTGTTGGGCCAGCGAAGGCTGCAAATGAGAACTGATTGCCGCCGTTCCACTTGGAGGACGATTCAAAACCTGCCGGACCATGAGGTCAGGATGAGGTCGGGCACCGTTCCAAATAGCGGGAGGCTGGTGTTGCTGCACATTATGAACCAGGCTTCCACTCGCCAAGAGCTCCTCTCCCTCAGCTGTCGCAAGAAAATCCTTGCATTGCATCAAGTGATCTGCCTGCCGAGTTGCATTTTTGGCTCGGACGAAGCCACAGCTTCGACATCGGACTCTTGCGCACTGCTTACTTGCATCAGACAATGGTTCAAAGATAGGTACCTCGTTGTTGGCATCCATGTTGGTCTAGGTAGTCATACCTTGTGATCAAGACTATCATCAAAGAATTCGTCGAAATACTTGCTCATGTCTACCGTCGATCGTATACGTTGCATGGTAGGGACTTGATTTGGCCCCAAATGGAGGCTCGAATTGTCAAATCCGTAAGAGTCGGCGAAAGCTCTCCTACCAGTGGCGTTGTATGGGTTTGACGGAGCCAATTCTTGACCATTTCCTGCCGCCCTCCACGCCGAGTACTCAGGACAGTTCTGGAGATGTGCCTGAAAGTCTTGGTCAGTCAGGATGATCAGAGTTGATTGGTTCAGAATAGGCATTTTAACCTTTTTGCGGCTGAGGACTTTGGCACTTCCTTGCCAGCGCTTACAATGGAAGCACTGAACAGTTTCTCCTAGATTGTCACTATCGACAGGTCTAAACTGTGACAACTATTAACGACTATACTCCAAAGGCGCTACGGGCTTGCATAATACATAACTTACCTGATCGTGGGTGTAGTTGTCGGCCGGGCGGGGCATGGTCAAGTATCCTGGAGGTCGATCCGACACCGCAAGTCAATTATTACAAGACGCGAGAATATGCACCAGTTCAGTGGGGTCGATAAAAAACTAAACAAGGAAGTGTGAGTGAGCTGGTAAAAGGGGAGACTCTGTATGTGTATTATCGCTGTAAGAAACATTTGGATGTAAATGTAAATGTAAATGTACATGCACTTATAAAAGGGCCGTTCCATTGCCACGACTAACCCCAACCCAACCCAACCCGATCCAACTGAAGCAGGAGGAAAGAAGAAAGGGGTGGGTCCCTCCTGAGGAAGGATCTTGATGCTGCAATGAGCGATGTAACTTGACTGGCCGGTTTGGTTGTGTTATTTACCTGTTATTACAGCCCGAGAATCCTCCCTCCTATAATAGCGGACCCTACCATTACGGATGGATATGTATAATATATGCTCATGTTGGAAACAATCCATGCCAATCATGTCTGAAGAAAGTTATGATATATTCGTTTGGCTAGCACTTTGAAATTTTATGGGGTTTTAGTTTAGCCAATACCAAGCTCTCAATTGAAACATCAAGTGTCGTTATCAAGGACTCATTTACGAGCTGCTATGAGGTTCTATATACTGTAGACTGTAGTTAGGCTGTAGCGCTGTACCAGATATAAGTGGCGGAACAACGGAGAATACATGCCCGGCAGATTGACAGCCAACCGTCTATTATATGAGACTGTCTCGGAAATCCATTCTAGCTTCCGCGTGACCCTATTCTCACATTACTAATGCACTATTAGTCAGACTCGACCAAGACAATGTCAATGCGCAAATGCAAAGACAACCCACCTAGGTGCACTCGACAACACATCATATCACATCAATTCTTGCAAATGCTACTGCTACCTACCTACATATGAATCAGGGAGGACGCAACGCAAGGGCGGCAGGAAATAAGACAATAATTAACTCCGGTACAATCAAACCAATCACCTAAGACATCTACATACACAGTATCCAATATCCCAAATTTGTTACCTACCTACCTAACTAAGTACATTTCAAGCCAGCTTCGAGACAGCCTCCTGAAGCTTGGCTGGGACCAATCTTGATTTCCCAGCAACCAAGCGGATGAGTTCCTCAATGCTTCTCGACTCACGAATCAAGAGAAGAGAAACATCTGCCGATAGAATTGCTACAACCCAATTGCGCAACTCAACCGCGACCAATGAGTCGACACCATAAGAATCGAGCGTCCTGTGAGGAAGAATGCGATCCACTGGAGTGACGGTCAATTTGCTCAACTCAGCCAGAACCGCTTGTCCCACAGCCTCGAGAGCCTCCTCTGCTGTCTTAGCACTCCTGATGTGGCCAACGTGATCTGCGTCGCTGCCACTACCGTCGCCCAAAGCCGCCGCACCATTAGCAGAATCTTTCACCAAATGCGAGATGCGTCTCTGCTCCAGCCATTCAGCATTGTTCGGGCTGGCCTCAGCCATCACACCGATACTGGCTTGGCAATCTGGCCCGTCGTTGGTAAGAGCATAATCGAGTGTTGCGAGAAGCTCAACGACCGAGATGAAAGAGAAGCCCTGACGTTTCATGTTGGAGAAAACAGCAGGAGCCTCACTGACAAAGCCAGCATCACTAACGACTCCAACGTCGACCGCAAATGAGGCCCGACCTTGGTTTCGACGATAGTGCATGAAAGCATCTTGGAAAGTACAAGCTGCTGCGTAGTTTGCTTGGGCTTGATGGCCGATGATGCCAGCAATCGAAGACAAAACAACGAAAAAGTCCATGTCGGTTGGCAGAACCTCGTCGAGGTTCCGGGTGCCCGCAACCTTGGGTGCTAGTGATGACACCCACTGCTGGTGGGTCATTTGGTCAAACATTGCATCCTATTATCACGTAAGTTAGTTGTTGTAGAGAACGATACATTATACTACTCACCTCGAGAGCCATGGCGGCATTGATTACACCACGAACTGGGGCTAGTCCGTCAGCATCTTTGAGGTCTTTCACCACAGCTTCTAGAGCTTCCTTGGAAGAGATATCGCAAGATTTGGCAATAACTCTGACGCCGAGGCTCTGCATCTCCTCAATACAGGTTTTTGCAGCAGCGGACTTGGCTCCCGATCGAGACATGGTCACGATAGTCTTTGCTCCTCTTGAAGCAAGCCATCTAATAAGACGAACTCCAAGGCCACCGAAACCACCAACCAAAAGATAGGTGGCATCTGGTAGAAGCTTTGGAATGTTGGGGGTTGCTGGGAGAGCCTGTTCATTTCGTCGAATTAGTATGGATGCATTTCTTGTGGTTAAACTTCAATGTTCAATAAGAATTTTACGTACCAAAACGGTCTCGCCTGGGTTGACCGTCAAGATGACTTTGCCCATGTGCTTTCCGGCTGAGATGAGGCGGAAGGCCGACTCAATCTCTCCGAGCTTGTATAGCTGCAGGTTGACCTCATCTTTCAATTGCCCACTTGCCACCAATTCGACTACATCATTGAGTAACTGGTGAACAAGTGGCTTGTCCTCATTGATCATTTGGACGAGATCAACACATGCAAAGGTGATGTTTTGAAGCAAGAACTTTGTTGGCATCAGTGCGTCGTCAAGGAAATCCTTCTTGCCAATCTCGATGAAGCGACCAAAGGATGTGAGGCATTCCAGAGACTCTCGGAATAGCTCGCCGGCCAAAGAGTTCAAAATGACATTGACTCCCTTGTTGTTGGTCGCGGCACGAAGGGCAGGGCCAAAAGCGGGAGAACGACTTGTAAAAATATGACTGGGGTGGACGCCCATGCTTTCAAGACGTTCGCGCTTCTCCTGCGAACCGCAAGTAGCGTACACCACGGCTCCCAGATGCTGAGCCAGGATGACAGCAGCTTGACCGACCGCTCCAGCAGCAGCATGGACCAGAATGGACTCTCCCGCTTTGAGCTTGGCCACGTTGACAAGTGAGTGATATGTCGTTGCCCACACGATGGGCAAAGATGCACCCAGCGCAAACGAGACATTATCTGGGATCTTTGCACAATGCTGTCCATCAACGATAGGGTAGTTGTTGTAAGACTGAGCGTAGTAGCTGCAGACTCGATCACCAACTGCATAGCGCGATGTCATGTTGCTGCCGACCTCAACCACTGTGCCAGCACAGTCGTTCATCATGGTTCCAGCACCGCCAAGACCACCAGTAGCAATGAGAACATCGCGGAAGTTGATACTGGCAGCGCGACACTCGATGCGAACTTCATCCGGTGCCAAGCTGCGCGCATGCTGGTGGTCGTCGACCCATCGGAAGGTCTCCAGCAGTCCATCCACACCGAGCTCGACCTTGAGTGGACGTGAAGTGTTGAGGAACTCGGTCTGTTCAGGCTTGCTTCTTCCAGTGGAGTGCGCTACACTCTCCTCGAGCTTGACATTGGGGAATAGTCGATTAACATGCAACTGTCCGTTGCGCTCAGCAAACTCGTAGTCAGCATCAGAAATGGTGCGATCAAAGTCAAATGTCTCCGAGGTCAGAAGTTGAGCTAGCACTCGACTCAACTCATTGGTGTCATGATCGATACTTGGATCAAGATCGAGCGTGATGTATCGAATGCCATGCTGTTCCAACCTCATAGATCGGGCGAAACCAACAGCCAAAGCTCCTTCAGGAACAGTCGAGCTGCCAGTCGCGCCTCGCGAAACCAAAAGCAGACCCTTGCAGGATAAGGCGCACTTTTTGAACTGCTCCCATAGAGACGCATCCATCCGGCCTGCGAGAGCTTCGATTGTCTCTGGATCTATTACCACCACAGTGTTTTCGATATCTTGTATGCTTTCCAAGTTACCGGTTGTGATTTGTCGCAGTCTAAGCTCAGATCTCTGTCCGAGGTGTTCAGCGACGCTTCCAAGATAGCCTGCCGACGAATCGGCAAATAGACCCGTCGCGAAGTGAAGTGAAGTCTCACTGAGATGATCACGTCGAGGTTCGACAGGAGTCTTGGCAAAGATGACACTAATTGTGCCTCCTTCAGATGTGGCATAGTCGCCTACCATGATGGGATCTTGTTCGTAACCTTGCTCCTCCAACACTTGCTTCCATTCATTCTCTGATAGAACAGCCGTAGATACTCGTCCTGTGTCAACACCGGACCACCATCCGGAGAGGGAACCAAAGATGAGTTGGTAGAAGGGATCACCGTTGGTAATCTCCATAAGCACCAACGTTCCACCTGGGCGAAGGAGTTGACGAATATGCTCCAGGGATGATGCGATGCTAGGAGTAGCGTGAACGACATTGCATGCAACGATAATATCGTAGCTGCCAAGTTCGAGACCTTGGGTTTCAGGATCCTGGGCGAGATCGAAAGCCTCGTAATTGACATTCTGGCCATATTGACCCAGACGCTCGCGGGCGGCAGCAAAGAAAGCTGTCGAAAGATCCGTAAAGTCGTACTGCGCAACCAGCGGATGGCCTTGGTGAGACAATGCTTGCAGCAAGGGTAGAGTAGCAGAAGCTGTACCACCACCAACCTCGAGCATCTTCAAAGCTGGATTGTACAAGCCGACGGCCTTGCAATAAGCACTGATCTGGGTGTAGCAACGTTGATTACGTTCTTCTGAGTACAATCTTCCGAGCATATCATCAATGGACAGGAGGGAAAGAGAGTTCACCTCGCCTGTGAGAAGCTGCTCGAGATTCTCTCCGATGATCTTCACTGCATCAAAACCAACAAACTTTTCCGACTTTGTTGCCTCTCTAGCCTTGGATACTACCTCATCAGAATCGGGTTCTGTGGCCAAAAATGACTTCATCCAGTTGTACCAGGGCCGTTGATGACCAGAGGCAACTTGGTCCGGTTGAACATGGCTGAGAGCTCGCTCCACGTGAGCTCGAACATCTGAGTAGAGTACAATATTGCGTTGTCTAGCAGATCCAGCAGGGACTGAGTTGATGCAGTTGGTGATGATCTGCTCTCGTGTCATGCTTGGATAATGACCTACCCACTCTGGGCTGTGCGCCAATTGATGAGGCCGAGTGGCTACTACATCGCTAGGAAGTTGAGCAGTCCTCAATCCATGGAAGCTTATGACGGACTCTCCGTTCGACTCAATCTGGGCACTCCAGCAAGAACCTTCCTCCCGAGACACAGAATAGGTGCACAATTCCGCTCCCTCAGGAACTTGGATAGCAGTCGAGACAGTAAGCTGTTCAAGGAAAGTAGGTACCACAGGCGCCTTGACCTCCTGCTCAACGAGGACACTGGCAACCAAGCCATGGAAAAGAGTTGAATCAAGCATGCCTGGATGCACAACGTATGTTGATGGCCCGAATGGATGGGCCGAGCTCAACAAGTTTGGCATTCTGTTGGTTGCCACACTCAGATCGGTTCTTGCTTGAAGATTCACGACATTATCGAATGGAGCGTACCACTCCATGCCAACTTGACGTGCAGTGGCGTACAATCGATTCGGAGTGATGTGGTGAGGAACCGAGGTAGCAATGCGCTCTTTGACTCCAGTTGTGTCTTTGAGAGCATCTGCAAGCATACCCTCATCAATGACAACACGAACGCGGCCTCGGCAATGTTCGCTCCATCCTTTACCAGGCGATATCGAGAAAACTCGGAACTCTTTCCAGTCTTGCCATGAGTTCCTTGCGCTTCTTGCCTCAGGTCGCAGCGACAGGCAGATCTCTGTGTCCGCATCATCCTCTCTGAGCACTAGCGCTTTCGAAAAGCTAGTGTTGCGGAATGAGTAGCCGATAGTCGCCTTGGACTGGTTCTCAGTCTCAAATGCTGTGAGGCGACGCATCGCCTCCATGGCCATTGCCAGATAACCAGCTGCTGGGAAAATAACTTGACCTTGCACAATGTGATGCTGAAGCCAAGGGAGCTCCTTCAGTCTCAAGAAGCGACGCCACTTGGGCTCAGTATGATTGACATCGGCGGACAGGTTACCCAGAAGTTCATGGGGGAGAAACTGACGGTGGGTGAAATCATGGGATATACGGCCATCATGCCAGAGGCGTTGGTCATGGTTGAAGGCATACGGCGGTAAATCCTTCAAGATAGGTGGCAGGCTTGTGCGGAAACCAACGTTTGCGTGGTGGAGATCAACCGAGGCACCCAGGGCAAACAGGTCGGCCAAAGTGCGCAGCATGTTTTCGGCTGCGCTTGCCTTTCTCTTAAGACAAGACAGGTAATGAAGGCGGACCGAAGATCCCAGTTCTTTCAAGGTTTCTTTGACTGCACCTTGCATCGTCCCATGAGGGCCTATCTCGAGAAGGAGATCAACCTGGGCAGTAGGTTGTGATGACCCGTCATGCGCATCGCCTACCATCAAACCCTTTAGAGCTCCAGCGAAGAGAACTGGCGACACAAGGTTTTGAGCCCAGTAGTCCCCATCCAACAAGAAACCGGGTGGCAGTTTCTTCCCCAGTAGTGAAGACATCATAGTAACTGATGCATCCACGGGGCGTGGTTGAATGTGCGCGATGGCCGATCGGTATTTTTCCTCCATCGCCTGCATCATCTGTGAGTGATAGGCAGCTCCCTGTGTCTTCAACTTGCGACTGAAAACATCATCATCCTGGAGAAGTTCGGCGATAGCATTGATAGCTTCACTGTCGCCAGAAAGTGTGACACTGGCAGGACTATTGTAGCAAGCAATCTTAACGTTGGCTTTGGTAGTTGCCTTGATCTGATCAACGTAGTCTTGAGCAGTCTCAGGTGACGATCCCACGGCAAGCATACCACCAGAAATGCCAGTGCGAATCAACTGGGATGTGAGACGACCGCGATGATATGCTACTGTCAGTGCATCTTCAAACGAGAGGGCACCAGCGGCGTAGGCTGCAGCAATCTCTCCACTGGAGTGACCAACGACAGACGTCGGACGCATCTTGACAGCGACCAGAGTGTCAACTAGAGCTAACTGAATCGCGGTTGAGAGAGTTTGTCCATATTCTGGCTCATCCACACGAGAGTCCTGAGCTTTCTCATGGCTCAGCTCGGTGAGAAGATCCCACTGACATCCCATGGTCTTGAGATGGGCGTTGGCCTTGTCTAGGGATTGACGGAAAGGTGCCCAATCCTTCACCATCTCCCGACCCATATTATGGTATTGGGCTCCTTGACCTCCAAAGACATATCCAACCCGAGCTCCTCCCTTGACAGGTGCTCTGATTGCGACAGGTGTCTGCTGCAAGACATCAAGCTGCGCAAGCAAGTCCTCCCCGTCATACGCAATGACAGAAGCACTGTAATCATGAACAGTGCGTTTGTTGACTGACACAGCCAGCTGGTCCAGAAACTCGTTCGAGTCCTCGAATAGAGATGCTGGTAGTCTTGTTAGATATTGTGCAAGGCGCTTCGCATTTTGATGGCAGCTCTGCTCTTCGGCACCACTCAACACGAAAACACGAGGCCTATCTGAGGCAATATCGGATGTGCTCTCAGCATCATGGAAGCCATTAGAGCCATTGATGCCATTTGAGCCGTTGGTACCATTGTGATGATGAGTACCATTGGTACCGTTTGTACCGTTGGTACCGTTGCTGTGAATATGCTCGTCTGCACGATCGACAATCACATGAGCATTAGTGCCACCATATCCAAAGCTATTGGAGAGATTAGAAATGAAGGACTTTGGCCAAACTGGATTGTTTGCATTACCTGTTCACTGAGATGCGACGGAGTGGTTTCTCCTCAAAGTGGGTCGGGATCTGTGGCCAAGATTAGTCACCCGTTCTCTGCCAACTTGTTTCTAACAATCAACTATACCTTCAAGTTCCATTTATCCAGCGGGATCTTGGGATTTGGTTTTTCATAATTAACCTGAGGGGGGATAGCCTGATTCTCGAGCATCAAGACGGACTTGATCAGTCCCGCTATGCCAGCCGCACTTTCTGTGTGGCCGATGTTTCCCTTGACAGAGGCTACAGACAATGGCCCTCGTCCTGATTCTCTGGACTGAGCAAGGACAGCAGCAATAGCTTGAGCCTCTATGGGGTCCCCGATCAAAGTGCCAGTCCCGTGAGCTTCAGCGTAGTCCGGATTGGTTTCCAGCCCAACCTCGGCATATGCCCGTCGGATCAACTCCTCCTGTGCGTGCATACTTGGGACACTGATACCCTGAGGCGTCCTGCCGTCTTGGTTCAATGCAGAGTTTCGAATCACTGCTCGGATTCGATCGCCGTGCTTGACGGCCAGTGAAAGTGGTTTCAAGACGACAACTCCACAACCTTCTCCCCTTCCATAGCCATTGGCACGGTGATCAAAGGAGAATGAACGGCCATCGGGTGAGAACATCTTGAGTTTGCTCTGATAAGTGAAACGTTGAGGATCTAGCAAGACGTTGACACCGCCGACAAGACTCATGGTACTCTCACCACTGCGCAGACTCTGGACGGCATTGTGTAATGCTACAAGACTTGAAGAACAGCCTGTATCGACTGTGAAACTTGGTCCTCTCAGATTGAAGAAGAACGAGACTCTATTGGACGTGATTGCAGGACCAGCGCCAAGAGTATGGTAGAGTTCCTGGTATTCTGGATCTCTGGCCAGAATCTCGCTGTAGTCCGAACTCCACTGTCCAACATAGACGCCAGTGTTGGATCCCCAAAGCTGCGGTAGGGTCAAGCCAGCATTCTCAAATGCTTCATAGGCAAGCTCCAGGGTGAGACGTTGTTGAGGATCCCAGGCCCGAGCCTCCAAGGGTTTGACCCCAAAGAAGTTGCTGTCGAATTTGGACAGGTCTTGGTCCAAGAAGTGACCTCCAGCGGTATTAGTCGTGCTTGCATGAGGATCCCCTCGTTGGTGGAAGGCTTTCATATTAAATCTGTCTTGGGGAACTTCACTCCACGCCGATTTTCCTTCAGAAAGGACGTCCCACAGACGTGATGGCTCTGAGGCACCACCCGGGAAGCGGCAACTCATGCCAATGATGGCAATTGGCTCCGGAGTTGTCATGTTGGAAGCCATATTGTTTGCGATTAATTTTGGTTGCAGTTTACAGAAACAATACCAAGTATACAGAAAGAGTCAGGACGATGTATTATAGTAGGTATACAACGAACTGCAAGGCTGAGGCGTTCAAGCATGCATCTCTTGCGAAAGAGTAGGTCGATTATATCAGCATGGGTACTTGG
This sequence comes from Fusarium transvaalense, assembly GCA_013623685.1. NCBI lineage: Eukaryota > Fungi > Ascomycota > Sordariomycetes > Hypocreales > Nectriaceae > Fusarium > Fusarium transvaalense. Next base: position 133,125 of record JABFFG010000023.1, read on the forward strand.
TCGTGGCTGGAATAGGTTGAGCCCAGGCCCACCACCTAACGACAATGATAATGACAATGACATTTACCGTTCCTATTACGGATATTGAACTCCCATTAAAAGTTGCCAGTGTCTGGTTATCTGTGTTTGAACCTGCAGTGAGGGTGGATGTACATATTTCCCCATGGCCACGGTCACGGACTCGCCGGTCTGAACTGAGTCAAAGGTTTTCATGCAAGGATACAATGTAACGTTGAACGTACCATTGTCAGATATTTATTTCTAGTTTCGTAAGCTCTCTGATGGCAGAGTCATTCTCATGAGATGTGATCTGATCTTCAATTACTCCGTATAGTCTCAGTATCAATAGCTGAGAAGTCCACATGAAACCCCGATCACATATCCTAACTAGATGTTTATCACAGAGTGTCCTCCATAAAATGAGCCCAAAGTATTCAATTGAGCAAATCTTCTTTCACTTGTCATGAGAGACGCTCGTAAACTTGGTCAGACTACATATCCTATGTCACTGACGGAGAATATCTGGGTGGTCGTCCGTTCAGCTACCCGAACCACACCCATGTCAAGAGATTCCTAACGTGGCATGGTGGAGGAACATAATTGGGTTGTCAAATTCCTAATATGGCAACTTTGCAGGGGCTGGACATGCAAGCAAGATCCTGGCACACCCTTGTCGTCTCACCACCCCACTTGTTACGTGAATAACACTGATTCAGAAGATATCGTCTCTGTCTCTTTATGGTCATCATCAATTATTATTGACGGATTAGCATACCTATTCGATATACTAGTTGGCCGAACACACGAATCTCACCATTTACTCGGTCTTAGACCACATATGCCCAACCGTCATGAGCATTCATGGCTTACGACATGGGTGTTCAATTAGCTGATGGGATCCTTCTCGGTCTTGCCACTGGCAAATAACCGTTCTCATCAACTATCTAGAGTAGTCCACGAAATCATCCGCTGGCCAAAGAGATCTTCCTCGGTGCTTCAACCTCCAGTCCTATCATTGTTTGTCTCCATTCATTGAAATTCATCATGATTCGGCAAATTCAGAAGCGACCTGCTGGGTCGGATGCCAGCCCTCTCTTTCTGTTCCACGATGCTAGCGGTACCATCTCGAACTATCTCGCTCTTGGTCTTCTGGGACGTGATGTATATGCCATCGCTGACTCGCGTATCAAAACCAACGGCGATGAAAGTCTCCAAGAGATGAGTCGCCGGTATTATGCTCTCATTAAATCCACTGTCGCAGAAGGCACTATTCTGCTCGGCGGTATATACACCTAGACTAGACGCCTTGAACCAGGACACGACTAACCAAACATCTAGGCTGGTCTCTCGGAGGCATGACTGCACTGCAAGTCGCATGGATCTTCTCTCGAGATCCCAAAATAAACGTCGCCGGTATTCTCATGATTGATAGTCCCTTCCCTGATTATCGTCATGCACTCTCTCTCGCTCTTGAATCTCCTCCCTCGGAAGACGGCCCATCCTCGACTCGAAGCCCTCTTGAGAAAGCCATGTTACAGACGGTAACAATGCTACACAAGTGGAAGATTCCCGCGTGGCGACGAGAGCGGCAACCGCATACCATCATGCTCCGCGCTGGTGAGGACGTAATTACTGACCACGCAGCTTTGTCCTTGGTCGACCAGTTCAGAGATAGTCCAACCTTGGGCTGGAACGAGCGAGCTGGATCTTCGATTGTCAATGAGACTTATCCTATCCAAGGTCACCACTTTAGCATCTTTGACTCGAGAAATGTAAGAATTGCTTGCTCCTCTTGATGAAAGCAGTTACTAAAGTTCACTAAGGTCGATTCTGTCACAAAGACAATTATGACTGTCACAGCAGCCATGGAGATGCAGGCTGCCGAGGACGACGAGGATCAAGCGTAACTTGAACGGATTTGACACCTTTGTAGCATGGAGTATGGACTTGAGGGTATTTGAGATAAATGCAATTTTTGAACATGATATAGCACAGGAACGGGTCTGAGCTCCAGCTTGACTGGAAGTAAAAGGTGGTTAGGAAACGCTCATTAAATAAAAGAATGCGCACATCCAATATTAAAATGGTATAATTGAAAAAGAGCCTTTTGCATCGTCGTACATGGCTCAGTCGCCTACTGAAACATTTCCAGCAGCGTCGAAGTACATACATGATAAGCTTACCCTCCACGAACGGAAAATAGGAACTTGAAGGAACACAGTAGAAAATACTGAGAACAGCATGAGCTTGAGCCTCAGATTGAGGAGCCTGAGCTGGGTCAATATCATGTCACTACACAGATAGAGAAGAAGTAGCGAGCAGGGAAGCCTATTATAGACTTGATCCGGTACTATTTGTGCTTTTAGAATATAACTCCTGCTCCCAACATATCCCGAATCAGACAAATTACTGATCCAGAGCTTGAGTTTGACACTAAAAAGGTTATCTGTCAGCCAACAAGTAAGAGCGACGAGAGGAGGGAGTTTACTTACCATATCCCAGTATATACCACGCTTTTGAAGAAGTTCGCTGTGTGTGCCTTTCTCAACCACCATACCTTGATCAAATACAAAGATGACATCAGCGTCTTGTATCGTCGCAAGGCGATGTGCTACGGCAACCATAGTTCTTCCTTTTCGCGCTTTTTCGAAAGCCGCTTGCACGATTTTCTCCGACTCAGAATCCAATGCTGAAGTGGCCTCATCTAGCAGGAGGAGTTTGGGGTTACGGATCAAGGCGCGGGCGATAGCAATACGCTGCTTCTGGCCACCAGATAGGGATATACCCTTCTGACCGACCTCGGTGTTGTACCCGTCTGGTAATGAGACGATAACGTCGTGAATGAAGACGTCACGGCAAACCTCGTGAATTCTCTCCTCTGAGACAGAGCTTGGATCAGCCACACCAAACAGGATGTTGTCTCTTATAGTTCCTCGAAAGAGATTCGGCTCTTGAGAAACAAGTGACAAATGCTGCCGATACTGATAGACGCCAAAATCGTTGATATTCGTCCCATTCCAGAGAATCTCGCCATGATTTGGCTCCAAGTTGTAGAAACGTTCCAGCAAGGAGATTATTGTTGTCTTGCCACACCCAGATGGCCCAACGAGGGCTGCATATTGACCCTTCTTGATGGTAAGATCTAGGTTATTGTATACAGGGACGTTTCGTGTGGGATATTTGAAGGAAACATTGCGAAGCTCGATTTCCACTCCACCTTCCGCATCATCCACCGTAGGGCCACTCTTTGCTGCCTCTTGTGATGATTGATTGGAGTCTTGAACATCAAGAATACGGTTCGCAGCAGCGGCGGCTTGTGCGGCGCTCGGGGCTACGCCTAGAATTTGGCCAGCGTACTCCACTCCGTTGATGATAGCCATGTAAGAGACCATGAAAGCCTCAAGGCTGTATTCGCCACTGGAAATCAGTCTACCTCCATACCAGAGGATAAGTGCTTGGCACCCAAGGGTAGCACTCTCAGCAAAGCCAAAGATAATAGCGGTCCATTGGGCTTTTCGCCGTGCTGCTTCAACATGACCGTCTAAGAGTTGCCTGTACCGGTTGTTGATAGCGGACTCCATGGTCAGTGATGATACTGTTCGCATGGCACCGATGGCTTCTGAAGCAAACTGCGAGCTTTCTGCGAAAACAGCTGCATTCATGCGATCGAACTGAAGCTCATGTCGGAACTTCCAAAATCCCGAGACCATCATTATAGGAACTGTGACACACAACCCTACAAGACCGAGCTTCCAGCCAAACGTGAGCGAGATGATGAGACAGCCGACGATAGTGAAAACGCTGCTGGTGGCGGAAGCCAAGTTCAACCCAAAGACGCCTTCCACTTGTTTGGGATCACCCGCGATGCGCCCAATCAAAGCACCTGACGAGTGACTATCGTCGTCGAAGAAGCTTAGATCCTGATGTAACATGTCGCGGAGATAACTTTGCTTTGTTGTCGCGCCAACATAATATTGAAGACGCAGGCTGGTCCAACATTGGAAGAAGTAGGCAACACCGACGCCTCCTGCTAGGGCGAGCCACATAGCTCCCCAGAAGTCGCCCTCTTCCTTCAACTCATCACTAGGTGATATGAAGACAATAACGGCCTTGGCGAAAAGCCAGGCTTGGATCGGGGTGGCTGCACCAACACCCATGGATGCAACCGCTATGAGGAGAAAAGAGGGCCATTGTGTGCGTAGACCGTGAAGGAGCTTTATGAAAGACTGCGTTAGTGTCCGTGACACCTCAGGTTCAGCGACGGGGCTATTGTTGTTATTATTGAGAACCTCCGCCACTTGTTCAATGTCGACAGCAGTACTCTTCAGCTCTGCAGCATATATTGTGGCTGGAACCTCAGAATCTGTCTCATCCGTGGTTGACAGTCGAAGTGATTGGGCCTGGACCAAACTGTAGTACACTCCGTTTTCGTGCTCCATAAGACTCTTGTGTGTACCCTCCTCGACGACACGACCTTTGCTGAGCACAACGATATGATCAGCTTTCTGTATGGTAGACAGACGATGAGCAATGGTGATAGTTGTACGGGTTTTGGTGGCTCGATCAAGTGCTGCTTGAACGATTTTCTCGCTTTTGGCATCGATGGCAGAGGTGGCTTCATCGAGAATCATGATCTGAGGTCTTTTAACGATGCTGCGGGCAATAGCCAGACGTTGCTTTTGGCCGCCCGACAGCTTTGCTCCGCCGTCTCCCACGCGTGTATCGTAGCCCTAGACAGTTTCGTGATTAGAAGAGCTATTCGTATTGTGCGTATCACTGAACGATGAATGGTGACAAACTTACATCTGGTAGACGGGAAATGAACTCATGAGCATATGCTTCTTGACATGCATCTTGGACCATTTCCCTCTTCTTAGCCTCGGACTCGTTTTCCCATTCAGTGCCGACAAGACCATTCGCCACATTTTCAAAAATGGAGCTGTTAAACAGAAACGGCTCTTGTTGAACTAAACCAATCTGTGACCTCCACCACTTTGCATCGAGGTCATCCAAGTCGTGAGCACCAATGCTAATACATCCGGACAAACCGCCAGTCAAGGCGATTGGCGACATAGTGGGTACTTCAAATGTGCTTCGCTCATGTTTCGTCTCGTGATGACTGTCATGTTTGCCTTCTTTGGGGGGAGGTGGTGCGGCTGCTTCAGGAAGGGCATGAGAATGCCTCAAAGAGTACCATCTCTCTAACAGGCCAACAATTGTGCTCTTTCCAGAGCCAGATGGACCAACAAGTGCAGTATTCTGGCCCGCTTGAATGCGGAATGAAAGATTGTCAAGCACACGAGCTCCAGGTCGACTTGGATACTCAAAGGTCACATCCTCGAATATGATATCTTTCGAAATGATGTCAGGTTTGAGAGAGCCCATCGGCGGCGAAGACATGTCAATCACTGTGAAAAGCTCAGTAGCAGCAACCATAGCTTGACTTATGGCCATGATGGGCTGCTCGAGATATGAGAAAGCAAAGAGAATTAACATAACCGATGTCAACACAATGATGACCACCCCAACGTTGTTTATGACACCGTGAATGAATTGTTGTGTGCCGTACCAGAAAGCAAGACCGAACACACCGAATATGCCAAAGAACTATACACATCATCAGCTTGAGGCACTTGAATTACGAAGACAGAGAAGAAGGTCGAAATGAAACATACTACTAAGCCCGTCTGAGCACCGATAATTGGAGCAACCTTTTGCGATCGCTCCATGGCCTTGGTAGCCCATTGACTGTACCTAGATATGACGCGTTCATGGGCACCACAGGCATTGACTAGCCGAACCCCTTCGAGAGCTTCACTTGCAATGGCCGTTCCTTGCGCATCGGCTTCAAGCGTAGCAGCATTTGCCTTGAGGTATATAGGAACAACGACAGAGATGATGATAGCAATATACAGAAGCAATGATGCTGAAACCAGCGTCAGACTCCAGCTCCAAGTAAACGCGACAGCTATAGCGGCAATGATGGTGGACACGTATGTCACGAAAGTTCCCAGACGTTCTGATACTCCGATCTGCAGAGTGTTAGAGGTTGCAGTGATTGCAGTTGCAGGGGCTCCTGGCGGCATTGAGTCAATAACATGAATGGACTGAGCAAACAAAGACCGTAGATAATGGTGACGAATGGCTGAGGATAGACGAATCCCAATCATCCTGAAGCAGAATTTGTTGATCGAGTTTAACAGCCAGCGGCCCAAGAAGAGTCCGACGATGTACAAAGACTGCTTCTGTAGCATTGACTTGAAGTTATCCAGATCCATATTATATGGATCTTGGACAGTTTTGCTGAAATCCCCAACGAGCTGTCCCAGCACAACGTTCATCAAGGGCATCGTCACGCCAACTCCAATGGACGCCAGAGCGCCAACGACATACACGCAAAAGTCCCATCTTGTCGCATAACCAAAAACTCTTAGATAGTTGGTAAGGTTCGGTTTCTTCTTGGCTGGTTGGGGTTCCGGTACCACCGTTCGTTGGCTACTTTCACTTTGGCGAGCCGGATCGTCAGCCATTTGTTGGCGTTTTCCTGAACAGTACAGGAGATGAGATGGAATTGACACCAAGTGAGGAATTACCGGGTCAGTAGAATGAAATCAGACACAAAAAGTTGGTATTCTGGATCAATAGCCAGCACACTCGGGATATCGAGTATTGTGGTTGTGGATCAGATCCGAAAGATTCACATCACAGGCTAATCTAGAGGTGAACGCGCTTGCGTGTCCTGCAAGGATTACAGGTGAGAGATAGACACGGTAGGGGTGGAATGCTGGCAAGATGGAGGTCAAGGTAATTTATTATTGACAATAAGGAATAGTTGTAACAAGATCCAGTGTCATTTACAGCAACATAAGGTAACAAGTGGGGTAGTAAGACTCACAGTAGGATTCTCCCCTTTGAACCGCATTTTAGGATTATTACTGGGATTATTTTAAGAGTTAAACATTATTGGTGCCAGGGATTTATTTAGGTACTCAAGGCTTACAGGTGATGCCCACTTGGAATGGATGGATTCATGCAAAGCGCCAGATGTCAGGTCGAGGAAGACGGATTTCAAAAGGTAGAGAGAGGTATGGGGATTATTATAGCTAGATATGTGTACACTTGCAGAAATCATAGGTGTAAATAAATAAAACATCTCTAAACCGCCTAATTCAGATCAATTCTGAAAGTATTTTTTTTATTTTGGAAACCGAGCCTCATTTATTCATCATGATCTTTACTGCACCAGCTTACGCTCCGGCGTTGCCATCTCCTCTGCCGCTTCAAGAGACAATTGGTGACTTTTGTTTGGCAAAGCGACGTGAGAGACAAGGTGCATCCGATTCCCTCTTCATTGAGGCAGCTATCGATCGAAAATGGACTATCGACGATATTGAAGCTCGTCTCGGCCAGATGGCGGCAGCATTGAGCTCAGCATGGAATATTACCCCCGGACAGAAGTGGCACAAAACAGTGGCCATCTTGGCTTCCAATTGCGTTGGTCTTTTCCAATCCTGAGATAGGAACATAGTCTAAATGATCTCTAGGTTGATACTCTGATTCTTTCATGGGCTATTCATCGCATTGGTGGAGGGTGTCTCATGCTGCAGCCCACAAGCTCAGCTGATGAGATGGCCGCTCACATGGATCGTGTGCCACCATTCGCCATGTTTGTATCGCAAGATCTTCTTACTTTGGGTCAAGAAGCCTTTGAAAAGAGCTCTTCGTCTTCGAACGTGCCATTCTACAGCTTCTCCGAGGCCCAGAGATCTCAGCAGACAGCAGGGTCCGAGACGTCCCAAAACTCATCCAAGATCTCTACTCTTGATGAATTAATGGCCGCTGGCAAGGATTTACCTCCCTTTGAAAAGACCTCTCTATCTGAAGGAGAAGCGAGTCAACGGGTGGCGTACTACTGTACCACCAGTGGCACATCTGGTTTCCAGGTACCATCACTCAATCTTATTACATCGTAGTACATCCTACTTATCAAAGTTCTCTTGTTATTCTCTAGCGCGTTGTTGCAATCACACATGAGAACATCATTGCCAGCATTCTTCAGGCTGGATTGTTCATAGAGGCCACAAAAGGGCCCGCCTCTGAGGTTACTCTGGCCTTCCTGCCGTTCAATCACATCTATGGTCTCTTGATCACGCATACCTTTACATGGCGTGGTGATAGCACTGTGGTTCATCGTGGTTTCAACATGATGGAAATTCTCGTTTCCATTGGCAAGAACCGAATTAACACGCTTTACCTGGTTAGTGTCCTCGACTAAAACAACTCTCAGCGATATGATATTCAAACAGAAGCTGATTGCATCAATACAGGTTCCACCTATCATCAACGCTCTGTCACGCAACGCATCCATTTTGGATAGATTTGACATGAGCTCGGTTAAATATATCGTTAATGGTGGCGGACCTCTTACAAAGGAAGCCTTCTTAAAAATGCAAGCTGCACGACCAAACTGGCAGATTATTCCGGGATGGGGTACGTCACAATTCTTTAGTACAGACATCTAAGTGAACAAGGCCTAACTCTCTATCTAGGTCAAACTGAGGGTTGCGGCATCGGGTCTCTCTCTTCTCCCAAAGACATCTTTCCGGGTTCGAGTGGAGTTTTGCTTCCTGGCGTCCGCATTCGACTGAGGGACGATGATGGCAACATTGTCCAAGGCCTTGAGGAGATGGGTGAGATCGAGATTGAATCTCCCAGTGGCCTCCTTGGCTACGTCGACCATGCCGATGAGGCACTCCTCCCTCCCAAAAAGGATGAGGAATTCTGGTGGTCGACTGGAGACGTTGGCCTCTTCCGTCTTTCCCCTAACGGCGAGCAGCATTTATTTATCGTGGACCGTATTCGTGATATGATCAAAGTCAAGGTGAGTCGGAGACATAGAGACAGATCATCCATGGCAATGATTAACGATCATTTTATAGGGCAATCAGGTCGCTCCAGGCCAGATTGAAGACCATCTCATCAAACATGATGCTGTTGCCGAAACTGCCGTCATCGGCATCGCTGACGAGGTAGCTGGCGAAAGAGCTCTGGCTTTCATTGTTCGAGATCCTTCATACGCACGCGACACCAGCGAAGCCGATCTTCGAAAGATAATACAGGAGCACAACGACCTGGTGCTGCCTGAAGTTTGTCGTCTACAGGATCGCATCATCTTTGTTGATCAAATTCCCAAGAGTGCGAGCGGCAAGATTCTCAAGCGGGAACTGAGGAAGCAAGTGGCTACCTGGACTCCTCCAAAGAAATAGATAGAGAGGATGTGTTTGTAGAAAAGTGACGGACCTGGTCTTTATCTAGTCTATACATTCGAAAAGTTACAGAGTGAAAGCTACCTTATCGCTCCATTGAGCCTGTGCAGCCAACATCTTTCATGCTCCATAACTCAAGACTAACTTCGAATCAACTGCTGCTCCTTGATGTGATCACAAATCATTCAGTGATCCTCCATGTCCTTTCAATCCTACAGTGGCCCAACGACACGGATGATCTGGAAGGATTTACATAAGATTTCGAGCCCACGTTACCTTCGTATTCGATCGCTAGGCCTATGGGCCCTGGTAACGAAAGTTCAGACCTGCATTATGTTCGATTTCTCCTTTGGACCTCCTCTTAGCACTCTTGTTTTCGATATAGCTACCCTATACCATAACTAATAGAAACAAAGCTCAAGTGACCAACTATATAATCAGTCAACTAGATAAATAAAGGCATAGTAACTGAAGTCTATAGGCTAAAAGTATTTACTTGAGTGATATCTACAAAGTTACTGTTATTTTTAGATGGTAGGTTGGAATATTCTTTCTAAACTTCAGTGATGGATCATCTTGTTCCGGATCATCTGGCATTCGATAGGATGTGAAAGTCGGCATGCTGTAACTGACTGATGAGTTAGATAGCTATTGTCTAGATATCTCGAAAAGAAACCGATAGACTCTAAGGAAAGCTTCTCCTGACATGCTATCACTATCATTTGCAACTCCATATCAATATCTCGTTTCATCAATCGCTCAAACCAAATAATGATTGCTGCTAAGAGGCATCCATCCCCAAAACTGCAGGTACCCAGGACGACCCGGTACTAGTGGGACCTGCAAGGTTGGCATCCAATTGAGTGGGGAAGGTTCATTCCGCTTTTGGTAGGTAGTACCCATAAATCTTCACGTCAAGTAACGCACTGCCGCTCGGGCCGTGCTTAGTCAGGGTTTAATCCCCACCCCACCTCGATATTTACTCCCCGTTTTGGTCTGTTTTTCGTTTTTCACTCTTCCCCCGTCAATATCTACGCTACCCTGGTATTTCCAACATTATACTGTACCGCGCCGAGCAGCTCCACGTGGATCAATTCGAGATTTTGATATGCAACCAAGCTAAACAGACACTCCGATCGCTGTATTTTGCTCGGGCTTAGATGCTTCGGTATTCAGCGCCTACTTCAATGCACCAACTCGAACTAGTGATTCAAACAGTCTACGTGACTGCCAGTTGTTGGACGCCTCCGGTTTATTTCATTACCAATAATATACTCGTCTTCACAGAAGTGTCATGAGCACTATGGCTTCAATCAAGAATGTTCTGTTCGGTTCCCTTATAAATGTTTCGCAACTCTATTGACGTGCCCCTGCTTGGCTCCCAGGCCCCCTTCGCATCTTGCCTATCCTTGCAACAAGTGTTGTCTGCATCAGGAAGCTGCATATACATGCCGACCTTTACGCTATTTCACCCGGCCCTATTTGGATGCCGGGGTAGGTGGCGATATCATGAGGGGTATCGTATCATTGATAATCCTCAGGTGTTATTGACATCGTAACGTGTAGGGCAGGCTGACCCGATTGAGCGGACAGGGTGCATGATCCTGCAGGATGCGCATATGCACCGCAAATGCTTCTCTGGTATCCGTATCTCAATGCTATACGGAGATATTCCTTGCTTACGTGAATACTTCTGAAGCCCGTACATTCAGCTATGTCCATCTCAACCACATCGTGATATCGGATTTACGATACCTTGGATGATTAGCAGTTAGCCTTCGAGGTTAGAAGTCTCGCGTACGTCTTTCTGTTTGATCCGAGAGATTGACGCTTGTAGACATCAAGCTATTATTCTTTTTACCTTCTTTACCACCAACCCTATCACATACACACAAATCAACTGTGCTCATCAGACTCAACAATAATACAATCAATAATACCAACATAATCGCGCTCAACAATCATGGAGACTCCAAATAACGGCCAGGCACATTTTGAGCCTTCCAAGCTTGTGCTTGGTAGGGTTGCAGCTGACTTATTCGACACTGATGTCGACTCACTGGACTGGGACAAGTCTTTTATCATGTTAGGTGGTGATTCCATTCTAGCAATTGACTTCATTGTCAGATGCCGTGACGCAGGAATTTTGGTGGACATGGTAGATCTCTTGACGGCTGGTACTTTAGCTCAACTTGCGGAAAGCATAACCGGACAGAACGCTGGAGCAGGCAACGGAGTGAACGGCCACGGAAATGAAAACGGTATGAATGGAAATGGAGTTCATGACGAAGATACCATTCGAAATGGTTCAGATGACTTGGCTACGAGCGCGGCCGCGGCTGTTCGTCGGTTGCGCTTCGCTACCATGGAGATACCTGAGAACACGGATACTTCCATCATCTTGACGGCGATGGGGCGCATCGTTGATCGACACTCAGCCTTGCGTTCAAATTGGTCCGTTTCATCAACCGGTGAATGGCTTCTTACAGTAACCCCCGGATCAGGCCTGAAGTCGCGTCAGTTCTTTTACGCAGAGTCTTCACAGGCAATGGAAGTGACAGATGCATTTGAATTGCTGAGGAAGGCTCTGCTCTCTGACGAACCCTCCCCATCGGGATGTCTGGTGATTCCTAGTGATGCGCCAGGGAGTAGCCATACCATTGTCCTTGCTGCAGATGCAAACGTTGTCGATGTCCTTTCAATGCGGCTCGTACTGCGGGAACTGCGCACGACTATCAACGGAAACCAGGTCGAGCTCAGCTCTGACTTCCAATTCAGCGACTGGGTTGCTCAAGGATGCCGGGGATTGCAAGCGCAGGTTGAGAAAGCAAATACGGCAAAGTCCAATTCTACTATCGATACTGCCGCTCTCAAACTGAATGGCAATGCCAAGGACACTGTTGCTTTTCAGCTGTCTCGCCTGGCAACCGATAAACTCTTTGCGGTACAGACGCATGCTGCTTTGAGAACCAGCCCTGTCGATATTGTGAACGCTGCTGTCTCGCAATCCCTTGGGCCACACTATCGAGACATGGAGAATGTCCTTACCATCAGATCTGCTTACAGTATTCGCGAGGAACAAAGTATACCTCTAGACTCGATAGGATGTTATGAGGTGGAGACTGAATTGGCTGCACCAGCTTTAGAGCCAGACGAGACTTTGGCGCATTTGGTTCGCCGAATACGTGATGCTCGTGCTGGATTCTCTACAGATGCCGGGTCTTCTGTTGCAATTTACGTTGACTGCACGCGTCTGCATCGTTTTGAGGACGATAATCATTCTCCATGGCTCTCGGATCCCACTCCCGACCACTCCCCCTGTGTATCTCTGACAATGATAGCCGGGCAAGTGCACGTTTCATTGCACTTTGGCGTTGCTAGGCCTGATGGCAAACTCATCGCTGATAGACTCAAGGTCTGCCTCAATGAGTTAGTGGATGAGCTTGCAAAAGCTCCACGGATGGGAACCCTCCACGACTTTCCTCTGGTTCATTGGTCGTATTCCGCGCTGGACGGACTGGCGAGGGACTTACAGACACATGGTTTATCTTTTGGTGAAGTTGAATCAATTGGACCCTGTTCTTCGGTGCAAGAAAGCTTCTTTGTCAGTCAAGCTATCAACCCAGGTTCCTATGTCAGCCATGCCACTCTCAGATTGCTGCCAACCTCTGCCAATGTTCCACGCCAGCTCGAAACAGAGAATGTTGTGAGGGCATGGAACGACATTGTTGAACGACATGCAATGCTGAGAACTGCATTCGTGGAGAGCAATGACCGGCCTGGCAAGTTTGACCAACTCGTCCTCAAGCCTACGGCTTTGCCACCACGCGTGATCGTCATCCCCTCAGTTGACGCCAGCATTGTTCCTCCCTTCACTACGGGAAGGTTTGAAAGCCCACTGCGGCTTTGCATCTACCAGGTTGACGCCGAGGAGCTTCGACTCGAACTGGAAATCTCGCACGCCCTAGTAGATGGACACTCTGCTAAGATTTTGCTACACGACATCCGCGCTAGCTATCTGCAATCCGCCTATTTCTCGCAGAACGCGCCACTTCCATACACGGTATTTGCATCTCGCCAGCAGGCCACCTTGAGCGAAGGGGAAGCATCCGCGGGAGTTGCGTATTGGACGTCTTACCTGAACGAAGCTAGTGAATCTCATTTGCCTCTCATCACTACCAATCCGCAGCTGAAAGATCTGGAGACAACTCGTTGCTCTGTGTCGGTACCTGAGGGGAAGCTGCGTGCAATCTGTGGTAAACTCTCGATCACTCCGGCAAACCTGTTCCATGTTGCATGGGCGCTAGCCCTTCGACGCATTATTCTCTCTGACACAATCACCTTCTCATATATAGTCTCTGGACGCAACAGCGATTCAGAGGGCGTCGAGGCGACGGTTGGGCCCTTCATCAACACTTTGCCATTCTCTTTGGCACTGAACCCAGAGAACAGCGTTGCTGATGTGCTTGGATCCACAAAGCAAGATTGGCAGAATGGCTTGCAATTTCATAATATACCGATTGCTGACCTAGCCGCGGCGAAAACGCGATCGCTAAAGAGACTCGGAAACACATTACTCTCAATTGAGCGCGAGGGATCGAACACCCATCCATTTACAGAAGGAACCTACATGAGTTTGGACGCAAGGACAAGCGCAGCAGACGTAAGAAGCCTCGAGTTGTAAATTGAACGCCACGCTAACAAGACGACAGTTTGACCTTGTCGCCAACGTGAGATTCAATGAAGAACGCATCGATTTGAGTGTCGAATATTGGGCTTCTAGAATAGCCGGGCCAGTTGCAAAGGCACAAATGGCGGCATTCGAAGATGCAGTGAGGTTTTTATTAGAAGGATCGGACTTGTCAGTCCGTGACTTTCCAAGTCATAGCACCCAAGACCGAGATGCGTTTATCAGGTGGAACTCGACCAAGCCTGCACGTCTTGAGAGCTGTGTCCACGACTTGGTTGTGAAAAAGATGGCTGAACAACCAGAAGCACTAGCGGTGAGCTCGTGGGACGGCGAGTTGACGTATGGCGAGTTAGAACGCGCGAGTCGTCGACTGGCCTATCACTTGGTCGAAAAAGGCGTAGGCCCAGAGGTGATGGTCGGTATGTGTATGGAGAAGTCAAAGCTGGGTGTTGTCGCTATGGTAGCCACTCTTCTTGCAGGTGGTGGCTTGGTGCCTCTCGGAGTATCCCACCCTCTGGCACGTATTGATGGCATCGTCAAGGACGCGGCGTCGCCACTCATACTTGTTGATCGTGTTCATGAAGAGCGGTTGGCAGAACTAGGTTCCTATACGGAGTTGGTTGCCGTTGACTCTTTCTTCGACGAGGCGCCTGTGACCGCGATACCATCTTCTGGACCCTACACCTCCGTAGGACCGGATAACGTGGCTTGGATGATATTTACTTCGGGTAGCACGGGAAAACCCAAGGGTGTTGTCCTCGAGCACGGCTCTCTTGCTACCAGTATCCTCTACCATGGTCGCAGACTCGATATCCAGCCATACGATCGTCTTCTTCAGTTTGCAGCCTTCACCTTTGACGCTGCTATCCAAGAAATCATAACGGCTCTTGCTTTTGGCGCGACGACCTGTATTCCTTCCGAAAGTGACCGTATGGATCGATTATCGAACTATCTCGCAGAGGCCAAGGTCACTATCGCGACCTTGACATCAACAGTGGCTGCGTTAGTTCGGCCGCAGGAGACTCCAACAGTGCGGACGATAATCCTAATGGGCGAAGCTGTGCAAGCAAAGGTCGTCGATCAATGGATAGAGCACGCGACCGTGATCAACGCTTATGGGCCATCGGAGTGTTGTATTCATTCAACCTGCAGACCAGTCACGGATAGCTCCACTTCTTTGAATATCGGGACGGCTATTGCTGGTACGACTTGGGTTGTCAACCCGACCAACATCGGACAACTTGTGCCGTTAGGAGGTCAAGGAGAGCTTCTGCTTGAAGGTCCTCTACTTGCAAGAGGTTATCTCAATGATCCTGTGAAAACGGCCCAGGCTTTTGTCACGGATCCCGCGTTTGTTCGGGAACTCGGACTTGGCCATGGCCAGCATAGGATGTACAGAACGGGAGATCTGGTTCAGCAGAACACGGATGGAACACTGACATACCTAGGCCGCATTGACTCACAAATCAAGATCCGTGGTCAGCGTGTGGAAATTGGCGAGATTGAGTATCACATAGGAAAGCAGGCAGGAGTCCACGATGCCGTTGTTGTCTATATGCGACAAGGACCCCTTGCTGACCGTCTCGTCGCTGCCGTCAACCTGGGAGAGTCCTCGTCAGTCGACCGCCCTCAGACCTCGACTGTTCAACTTGTTCCAGAGGATCAGATGGAAAATGCTAGACTCCGACTGCGCGAAGTGCAACACGGCTTGTCGCGGCAGGTGATGCACTACATGGTACCCAGTATATGGCTCCCTTTGTCAGCTATGCCGATGAATCAGTCGGGAAAAACAGATCGACGTGCTTTGACCGAATGGATACAATCATTATCAACCGATGAGATCGCAGCTCTGAGCAACGGTGGCGATGCCGATGATGTAGACGACACTTCGGCGACATCTGTTGAGCGAGAGCTACGACAAATTTGGAGTGACGTCTTAGATGTTCCGCTGCGTAGCGTCACATATTCAAGCAGCTTCTTTAGTCTAGGCGGTGACTCAATCACAGCGATGCAAGTCGTCTCGGCCAGCCGGTCGCGTGGGATTCTCATAACCGTACGCAAGGTTCTCGACTGTCAGACGATCCCCGAACTAGCAGCCGAGGCGCAGGCGACCCAAGATTCAGATCATGCAGCTATACCAGAAGGCGCCTTTGCGTTATCGCCTATCCAACAGATGTACTTTGAGAGTATAGCGGCTGATGGACTTCGTGCTGACAAAGAGCATTGCTTCAACCAAGGAGTCTTGCTCCACATTACACGCCAAATCACCTTGACAGAGCTGACGCGAGCATTGGACATGGCTGTTGCAAAACATGCTATGCTCCGAGCCCGATTTCAATATGCCCAAGACCAGGGCTGGCAGCAACGGATAGAGAGGGAGGTAACTGGTTCCTATCGTCTGTGTACACATACAGCTGGCGATGCGAAAATATCAGAGATTGTTGCCCAGTCCCAATCAACTCTCGACATTGAGCATGGCCCGGTCTTCGCAGCTGACCTTGTTGAAAGAGAGAATAGGCAGGTCCTCCACTTGGTCGCCCACCACCTTGTTATCGACCTCGTGTCTTGGCGTATTCTGTTGCGAGACCTAGAGGAGGTGATCGTCAATCAAAAACTCCCAAATCCAAGCAGTCTATCGTTCCCAACATGGCTAGAAAGACAAAAGGAATCCCTGAGCAACGTCACGAATGTGCTTGATACATTGCCAATGATTGTACCAAACACGAATTGGGACTATTGGGGACTTGCTCCTGGCCAGGAGACTTTCGGTAGTCGTTCTAGCACGCAGGCAAGATGTGATATCGAGACTACCTCGTTACTCACTGGTGGCGCGAATGTTCCCCTCAAAACCGAGCCGGTTGAAATATTGCTAGCTGGCCTCCTTCTATCCTTCCAAAAAGTCTTTACCGATCGATCTGTGCCGGCCGTCTTTACTGAAGGACATGGTCGTGAGGCCCCAGATGACGGAACGGATTTATCAGAGACCATAGGTTGGTTCACAACAATGAGCCCAATCCATGTGTCGCTAGGAGAGTCTGCCAGTAGCAGCGCGATTGAAGTCCTGAGGCAGGTCAAGGATCAGCGTCGCCGCATTCCTGGCCGTGGAGTGCCATATTTCGGTAGCCGCTTCCTGACCGCTCAAGGAAAGGAGCAATTTGCAGGCCATGGCCCGGCGGAGATCATGTTCAATTACACAGGACGTTTCCAGCAGCTCGAACGGGATGATGCCTTGTTTCATTTTGATAGAGACAACGATTCAAGCACCATGTCGCGAGCTGGTAGTCTCGTGAAGCTTTTTGCTGCACTCGACGTTGCTGCCACGATTGAAGCAGGTGAACTATGCATCACTGTTCACTACAGCAATCAATCGCGATTTCAATCCGCTATTCAAAATTGGGTCGGGGTATATGGCGAAACCGTCAAGAGCTTAGTCGAGGAGCTGAATATAGCAGAACCAGTGGCAACAGCAACGGACTTCCCACTTGCACATCTTTCTGACAGCGACATGACAACCATTGAAGGGCAGTATCTGCCTACAATAGGTCTCACTTCCTCTGCCGAGATCGAAGATATTCTGCCCTGCTCGCCAATCCAGCAAGGTATCCTTTTGACCCAGCTGCAGTCACCGTCAACCTATTGCATTTACCAGACATGTCGTGTCTTGCCATCTGGCAATGCGCCTGTCAGCGTGGATCGGCTTATTGCAGCTTGGAGAGAGGTTGTATCACGGCATTCCATCCTTCGAACTGTGCTCTTGGAACCACTGCAGGGCCAGGAGAACTTCATCCAGATCGTGTTGAGACACCCTGAGATTGGTATTCTCAGGAAAGACGATATTGCAGATGGAGCAACTGCTGCTGAGTGGCTTGCTTCACGACCGCCGTTAGACGTCTCAATTCTCAACCGCCCTCCCCATCTTCTCACTGTGCTGACGACAGTCTCTGGAGAGGTTTATTGCCGCTTTGACATCAGCCATGCTCTGGTCGACGCCTCCTCGGTGGCATTAATTATGCGAGATCTTATGGGCGCATATGATGGCGAGAAGCTACAGTATCCTGTCGGTGGCTCTAAATACAGTACCTATGTTGCCTTCCTTCAAGGGAGAGACTCGCAAGATGATCTCAAGTACTGGACATCGCTACTCCAAGATGCCGAGCCGTGTCTTCTGCCCCCCAGCGACCCGGCCCACGGCACTGAGGAACAAGCAACAATCAGGAAGGTATCTACCCGGATTGATGATATTGAAAAACTTCAGCAGTTCCGAGATAAGCATGGAATTTCTCTAGCCAGCATCTTTCAATTATCATGGGCCTTAGTTCTCGCAATGCAAACTGGTTCACGAAACGTCAGCTTTGGCAACTTGTCTAGTGGCCGCGATGTCCCTATTACAGGCGTACAAGAGCTGGTAGGGCCAATGATTAACATGCTTGTCTGCCATCTAGACCTGAATTGGGACGCAAGAGTCTCTGAGGTAGCTCGAAAGCTGCAGAGTCGATCCACTGAGGCATTCGAGCATCAGAGGACATCTTTAGCAGCAATTCAGCATGGACTTGGTCTCTCAAGAAACCAGCCACTCTTCAACAGCACCTTGTCATACAAACGACAAGCGTCGGCAAGCTCCGGGAGAGCATCAGCTATCGCACTTGAAGGCCTGGACTGGGAGGATCCGACGGAGTATGATGTTCACATCAACATTGAAGCCTCCTCAACCAACATCGTTATCAACATGCAGTATTCAACAGCAGCATTCTCTGAGGCGACAACAACGAAACTCGTTGATAGTCTAGTACAGGCCGCAATTGCCATATGTGATGATGGAGAAAGAACTCTTGGTCAGCTGAGATTGCTATCGCCCGCTGAAGAGGCGAAGTTGCGTGAGTGGAATTCCGTCATCCCGCCACGCGTCCAACGTTGCGTCCACGAACTTGTGCTTGACAGGATGGTCAGCCAGCCAAATGCACTAGCCATCAGTGCATGGGATGGCGATTTCACGTATGCAGAGCTTAACCACACTAGCCGTCAACTGGCCCATCACCTAGTCGCCGAGCGAGGCATAGGCCCAGAGGTGAAGGTTGGTCTGTGTATGGATAAATCGAAGTGGGCAATAGTCGCTATGATCGCCGTACTACGCGCTGGCGGTACTTTGGTACCTCTCGGCGTTCAGGAACCTTTCTCTCGCATTCAACTAATCACAAGAGAAACGGGCACGCCTCTTGTCTTGGTTGACTGCCACCACGAGCGACGGCTGGCAGAGCTAGATGCTACACATCTGTTTGCGGTTGACTCTTTCTTCGAAAATGCCCCTCAGATTCCGGAGGTGCTGCCCTCCACTGAGCCATCTCTTACACGGCCTGACCATGCGGCTTGGATCATTTTCACGTCTGGCTCGACCGGCAAACCCAAGGGCGTTATACTTGAGCATGGATCTGTGGCAACAAGCATACTTGCTCACGGTCCCGCAATCGGTATCCAGACTCAAGACAGAATGTCGCAGTTTGCAGCGTATACGTTTGATGTGTCTATTGCAGAGATCATGACGACGCTTACGTTTGGTGCATGCGTTTGTGTACCCTCTGAAGACGATCGTACAAATCGTCTCACCCACTTTCTATCAGAATCAGAGGTGTCTATCGCTACATTGACGTCGACTGTTGCAGCACTCGTTCAACCGGACAAAACACCAAAAATCCGGACGTTAGTCTTGACGGGCGAAGCTGTTCAGTCCAAGGTTGTTGATCAATGGATAAATCGAGCTACAGTCATCAATGCATACGGCCCCGCTGAAAGCTCTATCTGGACTACGGGTAAGGTAATCAAGAACGCCCTGGATGCTACTAACATAGGAAAACCACTTGCCGGCGCTTTTTGGGTCGTGAATCCAGATAGTACTGGACAGCTAGTTCATATCGGCGAACTGCTCATCGAGTCACCTTTATTAGCACGCGGATACTTGAACGACCCTGCCAAGACCGCGGCATCATTCATTACAAACCCAGAGTTTCTGGAGAATCTTGGCCTCAATGTCGGCACCAGGCGCATGTACCGTACTGGCGACCTGGTTCAGCAGAATCAAGATGGGACAATCACCTACCTCGGACGTCGAGATACGCAGGTCAAGATTCGCGGTCAACGTGTCGAGATCGGAGAGATAGAGTATCATCTACGTCAGCAGACAGGGATGCATGACGCAGTGGTCTTATACATGAACCAAGGCGCTCTGGCTGGACGACTCATAGCCTTCATCGTCTCATCTGGTACATTGGTAACCAGTCATGAGCAGAGCCAGCCGCAATCCAATGCCAACATCCAGCGTGTTCCCGAAGAGCAGAATGAAAGCGCTGATGTCTGGTTGAAAGGCGTACAGCAGAATCTCTCGCAGCTGGTAATGCATTATATGATGCCGAGTGTCTGGATTCGCTTGTTAGCTATCCCCATCAACGCATCAGGCAAGACCGATCGTCTCGGACTGTTGCGGTGGGTCGAGTCTTTGTCGACGGAGGAGACTGCAGCACTGACCGGCGCGGGAGCGATTGAAGGGGAGGATGTTGATGAAACATCTGCCACAACAATTGAGCGAGAACTGCGACAGATATGGAGCGAGGTTCTAGACGTACCGGTCTCTCGCGTGACATACTCAACCAACTTCTTCAGTCTCGGTGGTGACTCGATTACTGCTATGCAGGTGGTGTCTGCTTGCCGGGCTCGCGGCATACTGGTGACTGTCCGTAAGGTTCTAGACTGCCAGACAATCCCTGAGTTGGCAGCCAACTCCCACACTGGCCAAGAGGATGCAGCTCAGATAGCAAGAATCCCCGATGGGGTCTTTGGGCTATCACCAATTCAGCAGATGTTCTTTGACGAAATCGCAGGAGGCGGTCTTCGCGCCGACATGGACTACCGCTTCAATCAAGCGGTTTCACTATATACTACACAACGGGTCGAGAAAGCAGACCTCACCTGGGCTTTAAATACTCTCGTCTCTAAGCACGCCATGCTTCGAGCCCGTTTCCGCCACAGCCAGGACAATGCTTGGCAGCAGTGGATAGAAAAGGAGATCACTGGGAGCTACCGCTTCCAGGATCATACCGTGGTGGATGTTGAGTTTATGCAAAACATCATCGAGAAATCACAAGCCACTCTCGATCTAGAGCATGGCCCAGTCTTTGCAGTCGACTTTATTGAAAGACAAGATAGGCAGGGTAGACAGGTCTTGCACCTAGTTGCTCATCATCTTGTTGTTGATCTGGTTTCATGGCGTATTCTGATACGTGATCTGGAAGAACTCTTGGTACATCACAAGCTCCCTAACCCAACAACTCTTTCTTTCCCTGTGTGGCTCGAGCGTCAACAAGACTTGTTGAAAAAGTTCGTCAACGAGACAGAAGAGGGAGCTGATAAATTACTGGAAGAAACCTTGCCGGTAGTAGTGCCGAATGCGAACTGGGACTACTGGGGCCTTGTCCCTGGCAAAGAGACCTACGCTAGCCTCTCTACTATTGAGATCAAGTGTGACTCTGTCACGACTTCTCTATTGTCAGGCAGTGCTAACACCGCTCTCAAAACCGAACCCGTTGATATTCTGCTTGCTGCCCTACTCATATCTTTCCAAGATGTCTTCACAGATCGTCCTATGCCCGCCGTCTTTACTGAAGGACACGGTCGCGAAACCGAGGAGGAAGAAATTGACCTTTCCGACACAGTTAGTTGGTTTACTACGATAGTTCCGGTCCACGTCCCGCGAGAATCTACCAAAAATGCTATTGAATTGCTCAAGCAGGTCAAAGACCAGCGCCGCCGTCTTCCTGGCAGAGGCTTGCCCTACTTTGGCAGCCGGTACTTGACTAGTCGCGGACGAGACAAGTTTGCAAGTCACGGTCCGGCCGAGATAATTTTCAATTACCTGGGCCGTTTCCAACAACTCGAACGAGACGACGCGCTTTTCCATATCGAAGATGATGACACGAGCGCTTCCTCACAGTTTGGCCCTCTAGTCAAGCTCTTCTCCGTACTGGACGTTTCTGTGGGAGTCGAGTCAGAAGAATTATCCATTAAAATCCGCTTCAGCCGTGAATCTCGACACCAGTCCGCCATCAAGCAATGGGTGCAAGTATATGGAGATACCGTCAAGACGCTGGTGGAGGAGCTTGCCATGACAACACCTACACTTACAGCGACTGACTTTCCTCTTGCCCGACTATCCGACAGTGATTGGAAATTGATCGAAGGGCAGTATCTGAAGACAGTTATGGGGCTCTCATCCACCAAGGAAGTCGAAGATATTCTCCCGTGTTCTGCCATCCAGCAAGGTATCCTGCTTACTCAACTACAATCACCCTCGACCTACTGCATCCATCAAACCTGCCGCATCCTGCCAACCGACCAGACGCGCTCTGTTGACATCCAACGTCTCGTTGTGGCTTGGCATCAAGTTGTAGCGCGACACTCGATTCTTAGGTCCGTTCTGGTAGAACCGCTACCTGCCCAGGAGAAGTTTATTCAGATCGTCTTAAAGGAGCCACGCATTGACGTTCACATCGTGGATGGAGAGGATATCAAAGATGAGAATGCAGTCGAGTGGCTTGCTTCACAGCCAACGCTTGACGTTACGAAATTGGGCCGCCCTCCTCATCGCCTGATAGTCCTGAAGACAAATACAGCCAACGTCTACTGCCGTTTCGATGTCAGCCACGCTCTAGTAGACGCTTCATCAGTGGCACTGATTTTGCGCGACCTTATCGCCGGATACGATGGTGAGCTAGGATCCAGTGGCGGCTCTAACTATAGTGCCTATGTTGCTTTCCTTGAGGGTAGACAGCAGCACAATGATCTCCAATATTGGAAGTCGTTGCTGGCTGATGCCGAACCCTGCCTTCTATCCCCACAGCAACCGGTGCATGAAGCTAGCCAGGCGCAACTTGGCCATATAGTCAACCAGCTTGATGATATTACGATGGTACATCAATTCCGTGATAGATACAATGTATCAATTGCCAGCATCTGTCAACTGTCTTGGGCTTTGGTCCTGGCAAACTGGACGGGATCACGCAACATCAGCTTTGGCAACCTATCGAGTGGTCGCGATGTTCCCATTCCTGGTGTTCAAGAGCTAGTTGGACCCATGATCAACATGCTTATCTGCCATTTGCGCTTAGACTGGAATTCGTCAACGACAATTGGCGACATGGCTCGTCAATTACAAAGCCAATCCACTGAAGCTTTTGAGCACCAAAGGGCATCGCTAGCATCTATTCAACACGAGCTAGGACTTTCAAAAGATCAGCCGCTATTTAACAGTACGATTTCGTACAGACGGCAAGTATCGCCTTTGCCTGAATCCAAACCACCAACAATTACACTCGAAGCTCTCGTCTCAGTGGATCCAACAGAGTATGATGTACATGTCAACATCGATGCCTCTTCAACAACTCTCAAGTTCAATCTTCAATACTCGACTGCAGTTCTCTCCGAAGCAGCAGCCACAAGGCTCGCCGAGAGTTTAGTGCAAGCTGTCCGTATTTTGTCCCAGAGCGCAGATAAACCACTGCGACAGCTTACAACTAGTCTGCTGCCCACTGGAGACAAACTGCAGCTCCAAGAATGGAACGCGGATGTGTCACAGCCTGTCCACCGTTGCGTGCACGAATTGGTCTCAGATCAAATTACCACTCTCCCTGAAGCACAAGCTATTAGCTCGTGGGATGGGGATATGACATATAATCAATTAGGTGAGACCAGCCGCAGACTGGCTTCCTACCTGGTTGAGCAAGGAGTAGGTCCCGAGACTGCGGTCGGCTTATGTTTGGACAAGTCGAAATGGGCAATCGTCGCTATGCTTGCAGTGCTCTTCGCTGGGGGCGCTGTTGTTCCTCTTGGCGTCCAACACCCAGTCAGTCGGATAAGAAGCATCATCCAGGATACAACTGCCCCAATTATTCTTGTCGATGACATCCACGAGAAGCGACTGGCATCCATGAAGGCCCATACACAGCTGCTTTCCGTTGAGACCTTTTTCCGGACATCTCCAACAGCGTCTCTTGAATTTGGGAAGTCCATTGCACGACCTGAAGATCCAGCGTGGATTATCTACACTTCCGGAAGCTCTGGAGTTCCCAAGGGTGTCGTACTCCAACACAACTCCCTCGCGACAAGTATACTTGCTCATGGCCCCGTTATTGGCGTCCAACCGCTTGACAGATTGTCGCAATTCGCAGCTTACACTTTTGATGTTTCTATTGCAGAGATCATGACTGCACTCTCTTTCGGCGCTTGTGTTTGCGTCCCTTCGGAGCAGGACCGCATGGAACGACTTCCATCCTTCTTGAACGACGCGGGTATTACCATAGCAACTCTTACGTCGACCGTGGCAGCACTTATCCAGGAGGACATTCCTACAATACGAACACTGGTCCTGACTGGTGAAGCTGTTCAATCAAAGGTGGTCGATCAATGGAGACAACAGGCAACTGTAATAAACGCCTACGGTCCCTCTGAAAGCTCCATTTGGACAAGTTGCAACATAGTTGAAAGCGGTGCGGACGCTCTGAACATTGGCAAACCGCTTGCCGGCGCATTCTGGGTTACCAACCCGGATAACCCTGGGCAGTTGACAGTTCTTGGAGCACCAGGAGAGTTGCTTATCGAAGGTCCCTTGTTGGCGAGGGAGTATTTGAATGATCCTGATAAGACCTCAACATCCTTTGTGATAGATCCTGCGTTTATGCAAGAGCTCGGACTTGCGCCAGGCCGGCGTTTATATCGCACTGGTGACTTGGTCCAACAAAACGAGGATGCTACACTTACTTATCTGGGCCGTATCGATACCCAGATCAAGATTCGGGGCCAGAGAGTAGAGGTCGTTGAAATTGAGAGTAAGATTGTTCGATTACTTCCAGAAGCACGCGAGGCCGTTGTCGACTTGGTACGCCCTGATGGCGAAGGTCACGACGGACCACTTATGCTGGTAGCTGTCATCGAGCATTCTGATGCTAGGCCTTCCCTCGACGGTGAAGTGTTCAGTCTTTATGACACGGCGCAAATTCCAAACCCCGCACTCGAGGCGCTTGGAAGACTAGACGACGACCTGGGTAACGCCCTCCCCCCTTACATGGTGCCTGCAGCATTCCTGCTAGTATCCAAGCTCCCTATCAATGCTTCTGGCAAACTTGATCGTCGTGTTGTTCGGCAGAAACTGCAATCAACATCGCGTGACACAATTCTCAGGTTCTCGGGCTCTAGAGATTCAATCAAAGCGGCGCCAACTACTGATTTGGAGCGGAACCTGCTGACTCTTTATTCCACGGCATTGGAACTTGTTCCAGGAGCTGTGGGAATTAATGACTCTTTCTTCAAACTTGGCGGGGACTCAGTCGCGGCCATGAAGCTGACTGCTGCTGCACGCGCTCAGAAGATTTCCATCTCTGTAGCCGATATCTTCCGTTGGCCACGACTGGCAGATCTCTCAAGGGTCATAGAAGAGAAATACAGCCATGATATCGAACCACTGGACAAAGATCCGGTCCCTTACAGTCTGTGGCCGGAGCTGACAGAGACTCGGACCGACGCCAACAATGACAGCATAAGACAAGCGCGACTATTGAAAGATATCGCTACTCAATGCGATCTAGCTGCTGGTCAAATTGAGGATGTTTATCCATGCAGCCCAATGCAAGCCGGTCTGATGGCGATCACCGCACAACGCCCCGAGGCCTATGTTATCCAACGGGTCTTCAAGCTACATGACGATCTGTCCACTCAGCAGCTCAAGGCTGCATGGACACGCCTCACTGACAAGCTCTCTATTTTGCGCACTCGAATTATACCTTCGGCCTCAGCAAAGGCCGACGCGCTACAGGTTGTGATACGAGAAGCCCCAATCTGGCAAGAGTGCAAATCAGTGGAGGATTACCTGGTCACGGATCGTGCCACTCCCATTACTTACGGCCGAGCGCTCAGCCGTACTGCCATTGCTGACGATGCCGCTGGTCGTTATTTCATATGGACAGTGCATCACAGTGTATATGATGGTTGGAGTGTTGCGAGGACGATGGAAATGCTCACACAACTGTTGAGTGGACAGTCGACGTTTTCCCCGGCACCTGTTTCACGTTTCATCAATTATCTGGTCCGGCAAGACAAGGACCAAGTCGCAGGTTTCTGGAACAAGCATTTCGAGGGTGCAAGCTGGGTTCGCTATCCCGCTGTAACGTCGCCACAATACCAGGCCAAGCCGCGCGATTCATTGCAGAGTCAAATACACGTCAGCCTTGGCACAGGTGGCTCTGCAACAATGTCTACACTTCTTCGGGCTGCTTGGGCCTTACTGGTTGCTACGAATACAGGTGCCAACGACGCTGCTATCAATGTCGTCCTCTCGGGCCGTATGGCACCTATAGATGGAGTGATGGACGTTATTAGTCCACTTGTCACTACCGTTCCATTTTACATATCTGCCCCCAGAGAACAGTCTGTACGTGTCTTCCTGGAGACAATTCACCATCGGGCTACGGAAATGATCCCCTACGAACACACTGGCCTGCAGAACATCAGGGCCATTGTTCCTGGTCTTGGATCAGAGTTTGACCCGGGCCATACATTTGTTGTTCAACCTGCCGGAGAGAGTGAGTCCGCAGTCTTGCCGATGTTCAAAATGGATGTCGAGCGTGACGCTACCTCACTGGACGCGTTTGACGCCTACGCATTGACGGTCGAATGCACGGTAGGCGGTCAGAACCCAGGTGATGTGACGATCGAAGTACGTTACGATCGCGATGTTCTTGCGGTTGGCAACGCGCAACACTTGATTGCCCAATTTGCGCATATAGTTCATCAGTTGGCGCAGAATGCAGAGACAGACAAGCCTCTTTCGGAGCTTCAATTACTCACCGATGAGGATTGTGCCCAGCTTCAGGAATGGAATTCGGTCGTACCGCCACGTCTCGAGCGCTGCCTTCACGATCTAATACTTGAGACGATGATCAGCCATCCTACGGCGCCAGCTATCTCTTCATGGGATGGTGAAATGACATACGGCGAGCTGAACGATGCCAGTCAGCATTTAGCCTACCATCTTGTCAGTCAAGGGATAGGCCCAGAGGTGATGGTTGGCCTTTGCATGGATAAGTCCAGGTGGGCTGTTGTAGCTGTACTAGCTATCCTTCGCGCAGGCGGTGTCGTCGTACCGCTAGGAATCCAGCAACCCCTTTTGCGAATTGAAGGAATCATGCAGGAGACATCCTCTCCACTTCTTTTAGTTGACCGCAGTCAAGAACATCGGTTAGCTACACTGTCTGAACGCGTATCTTTACTCGCCGTCGACTCTTTCTTCGATGCGGCCCCAACTCCATGGACCAAGATGCAAAGCTTGTCCGACAAGCCACTGCCATCAGTAAAGCCTGATCACAGTGCTTATGTCATATTTACCTCAGGTTCAACTGGTGTTCCCAAGGGCATTGTCCTCGAGCACGGTGCCCTCACAACAAGCATTATCGCCCATGGAACTGAGTTTGATATGGACATTAAGGCCCACGACCGAGTACTGCAGTTCGCGGCGTATACCTTCGATGTTGCCATTCAAGACATTGTCGCAACATTGTCTTTTGGAGCGTGCCTCTGCATCCCGTCCGAACATGATCGGATGAACCGGTTGGTTTCATATATATCGGAAGCGAAGATCACTTTTGCTATCCTGACGCCGACTGTAGCTGCATTAATCCAGCCACAAGATGTCCCTTCACTCCGAACATTGGTCTTAGGAGGAGAAGCTCTCCCAGCAAAGGTTAGTAGTGTAATTTCTTCGCACTTGAATGCAACGTCTAATCTCTGTAATAGGTTGTCGACCAATGGATCGATTACGTCAACATCATAAATGGCTACGGTCCTTCAGAATGTTGTATCCATTCGACATGTCACAAGGTCCAGCATAGCTCAGAGGCTTCAACCATAGGACGGGGAATTACTGCCAAAACCTGGGTTGTTAATCCTTCCAATTTTGAGCAACTCGTTCCCATCGGGGCTATCGGAGAGTTGCTTATCGAAGGACCATTACTGGCCAGGGAATATCTCAACGATTCCGTCAAGACGGAAGGTTCTTTTATAACGGATCCCGCGTTTGTTCAGCAGCTCGGTATCAGTCCGAATCGCCGCATGTACCGCACAGGCGACCTAGTGCAACAGAATATGGACGGCTCGCTGGTTTACTTGGGTCGCAGAGACACGCAAGTCAAGATCCGTGGTCAACGTGTGGAGATTGGTGAGATCGAAAGCCACATCATGGATCTACTACCGAATGCACGCGAGGCTATCGTTGATGTGATACAGCCAGCGGCTGAGGATCATGACGTATCACCGATGCTAGTGGCTGTCATTGAGGCTGATATTTCCGATATTGAAGCTTCTACTTCTGACACAAGATTAGGGCTTTACAGTCCATCACAGATCACTCAAAAGACGCGCGAAGGACTGGACAGACTTGACACTGATCTTGGCCTGGTTCTACCAGCTTATATGGTCCCTACGGTATATCTACTGTCATCGAAGCTTCCTGTCAACGCATCTGGCAAGCTCGACCGACGTGCAGTCCGGGACCATCTGGCGTCACTTCCTCGTGATGTGCTAAGCCGCTTCTCTGGCCTCGTCAACAGCAAGCAAATGCCAACTACTCCTATGGAGCAAAAGCTGCAGACTCTGTACACCTCAACACTGGCCCTTAAGTCTGAAGCGGTTGGCATCAATGACTCGTTCTTCCGACTTGGTGGAGACTCTGTTGCAGCTATGAAGTTGACGGCTGCGGCTCATGCCCAGGATATTCCTCTTTCTGTTGCTGATATATTCCGATGGCCTCGACTCGTGGATCTAGCAGCAGTCGTGGAGGAGAAGAGTGGGCGCGGATCTGTCTTTGTGAGCCCACAAGATCCGGAGCCATTCAGTCTTTGGCCGGAGCTTCAGACGGCGGCCACGGAAAAGTCGCGACTTTTGGCAGATGTTGCAGCACAATGTGGCGTGTCTGTCGATAAGATCGAGGATGTATATCCTTGCAGTCCATTACAAGCTGGTTTGATGACTATCACGGCACAGCGTCCCGAAGCTTACGTTGTTCAACGCGTGTTCAAGCTGCAAGGAGGTATCTCCACGCAAAAGATAAAGGCCACTTGGGAACGACTTGCTAAGTCTCTTCCCATCTTGCGAACTCGTATCATCCCGTCTGTCCAAGCAACGGCGTTACAGGTTGTGCTACAGGAAACACCAACTTGGCAAGCCGGAATTTCGCTAGAGGACTATCTCACTGCCGATCGAGCTACTCCTATGACATACGGTAGTGCTCTAAGCCGTACAGCAACTATCGAGGATGGAGGCCACAGGTACTTCGTATGGACAATTCACCATAGCATCTACGACGGCTGGAGCATGGCTAAGACAATGAAGATGCTTGAAGAGCTTTTGGGCGGTAGCGCAGTCTCAAGCCCAGTGTCCATTCCCGTCTCCCGCTTTATTGGTTACCTGACCCAGAAAGATAAGGACCAGACAGCAATGTTCTGGCAAAAGCACCTCGAGGGAGCAAACTGGACTCGTTACCCCGAGTTGCCATCTCAACAGCACATCATCAATCCTCGAAGTACATCGCACAGGAGTCTCCGAATTCCGACTATAGCTGGATCGACAACATTTATTGTGCTACGCGCTGCTTGGGCACTGCTGGTTGCCTCCAATACAGGTTCTGATCAAGCAGTCATCAACGTCGTGCTCTCCGGCCGCACAGCCCCCGTGAAAGACCTCCTAGATCTCGTGGCGCCCACAATTACCACCGTTCCCTTCCACGTTTCAACTTCATCAGGTCAATCAGTGCGCAATTTCCTTACCAACATCCAGGACCAAGCCACCGAGATGATCCCGCATGAGCATACTGGCCTCCAGAACATTCGACGTATGGTTTCCAGCCTTGGGCCTGATTTTGATCCAGGTCATATCTTCGTAGTCCAACCGGCTGCAGAAACCGATTCGGCAGTTATGGGTGCCCATCTAGAAATTGAGCGTGAAGCTAGTTCCATGGATACTTTCCACGCCCAAGCACTAACAGTTGAGTGTACCGTGGGACAAGACACAAGGGATGTGGAAGTCGAATTACGCTTTGACGACGGAGTCATTGCAGCCAATAATGCAGAGCAGTTGCTCGATCAGTTCAGCCATCTCGTTCAACAGCTTGCGCAAAATGCAGACAAGGAGCTGCCACTTGCTTGCCTTCAACTTCTTTCACCAGATCAAATGGTCCAGATATGCAAATGGAACTCTTCTATTCCATCACGAGTCGACCGTTGTATCCATGAGTTGGTGATGGATCAAATAACCGCTCGATCAATGGCGACAGCCGTCACTGCCTGGGATGGCGACTTGACTTACAGACAGCTGGACGATTTGAGTTACCGGCTGGCCCTCCACTTGATTGAAACAGGCATCTGTCCAGAAGTGATGGTCGGTGTATGCATGAGCAAGTCGAAGTGGGCGGTAGTGGCAATGCTGGCGGTCCTCAGAGCAGGTGGTGTTGTAGTTCCTCTTGGGACACGCCAGCCGCTGAGCCGTATTGAAACTATTGTCACCGATACAACTGCACCGCTTATACTGACCGACTATGCCCAAAAGCAACGGCTGAAAGGGCTGCAGGCACGTTCGCAGCTTCTTGTCGTCGAGTCCTTTTTTGACAAGACAGCGGATCTAGCGCAAAACACCGAGCTCCGTGTTTTGGCAAGACCTGATAATGCGGCTTGGGTTATCTACACATCAGGCTCAACCGGAACGCCGAAGGGAGTTGTTCTCGAACATGGGGCTCTGGCAACAAGCATCCTTGGCCACGGAACAGCATATGGTTTACAGGCCGACGACCGGATACTTCAATTCGCGGCTTACACCTTCGATGCTGCTATCCAAGAGATAATGACCACACTTGCATTCGGAGCCTGTATTTGTATCCCATCTGAGCAGGATCGTGTAGAGCGACTCGCACCATTCATCTCAGCGAACCGAATTACGATGGCAACTCTGACGTCAACCGTAGCTGCGCTCATCCGACCTCAGGAGACTCCGACAGTAAGAACAATAATACTGGTTGGTGAAGCTGTTCAGGCAAACGTTGTGGATCGGTGGTTACAACAGGCCACAGTCATCAATGGATATGGACCATCTGAATGCTCAATCGCTTCGACATGCAGGGAGATTCAGAATAGTTCATCTGCCTTGAACATTGGAACCGCCATTGCGGGTGGTCTCTGGGTTGTGAAACCTGCTAGTACTGAACTCGCTGCTTTTGGCAGTCCAGGAGAATTACTTATTGACGGGCCGTTGCTGGCACGTGGATACTTGAATGACCCTGCCAAGACAGCAGCCGCCTTTATCACGGATGCTGGTTTTCTCAAAGAGCTAGGTCTTTCCGGTCGCCGCCTCTATCGCACCGGCGATCTAGTACAACAGAACGGAGACGGCTCTCTTACCTACCTTGGCCGCATCGACACACAGATCAAAATCCGTGGTCAACGTGTAGAAATCGGAGAGATTGAGAGTCAAATTGAGAAGCACTCTACCGTTCGGGATGCAGTTGTCCTTTATCCACGTCAAGGACCTCTCGCAAATCGTCTTGTCACGACTGTTGTATTGGAAGAAGCCTCTACAGGTTCTCAGAGCACAGCCATTCAACAAATCTCGCAAGAACACGAGGGCTATGCCAACATACAGTTCCATGAGATTCAACGCATCCTATCGGAGAAGCTCGTCTACTACATGATCCCCAGCGTTTGGATTCCGTTGGCAGCTATGCCGATGAATATGTCGGGGAAGACAGATCGACTTGCCATCTCGCGATGGGTCCAGTCCTTGACAGAGGATGAGGTGACAGCCCTCACATGCGAGAAGACTGAGAACATTGACGAGGGGTCAACAACAGCGGTCGAGAGGCAGCTGCGCCAGATCTGGAGCGAAGTGCTTGACGTTCCACTCCACAAAATCACATACACGACGACCAAGTTCTTTAGTCTTGGTGGAGACTCCATCACGGCAATGCAAGTGGTTTCTGCTTGTCGATCTCATGGTATTCTAGTCACTGTGCGCAAGGTTCTAGACTACCAGACGATTCGAGAGCTCGCAACCCAGACACAAACAAACAGGGATGCAAGTTCGATAATAAAGATACCGGAAGGCAAGTTCCAACTTTCGCCAATCCAACAAATGTATTTCGAAGACATTGCGGCGGACGGGATCCGTGCTGATGGAGAACATCGTTTCAATCAAGGAGTGTCACTCCATATCACACGCCGGGTAGAGTTGAAAGACCTTACCTGTGCCCTCGATGCAATCGTAACAAAACATGCCATGCTTCGAGCTCGTTTCGGTCACAGTCAGAATGGCTGGCACCAATGGGTAGAGAAACAGGTTCCTGAATCTTACCGTCTTTGCAAACACACAGCCAGCGACGCACATTCTATGCAAAACATTATCGAACATTCTCAGGCCTCATTGGATCTCGAGCATGGCCCAGTTTTTGCAGCCGACCTAATCCATCGTCAGGACATTCAAAGGGAGGATGGACAAGATGGACAGGTCCTACATTTCGTGGCCCATCATCTTGTCATCGATCTCATGTCTTGGCGTATTCTGCTACAAGATCTAGAAACCCTTTTGGTCCATGACCAGCCATTGAAGATGGATGTCTTATCTTTCCCTTCATGGTTGGAACTTCAGCACCAGTCACTGAGCAAGTTCTTAAACAACAACAAAGACACCCTGCCAGTAACTGTACCAAAAGCTAATTGGCAATACTGGGGACTCGTTCCTCGTCAAGAAAGATCCGTCAACCTCATCAACATTCAAACCAAGTGCGATCTTGCCACAACCTCGATGCTTCTCTCCGACGCTGCCAATTCCACTCTCAAAACAGAGCCAGTGGAGATCCTCCTAGCGGCATTCTATACCTCTTTTAGTAAGCACTTCAGTGAACGACCTGTACCACCTATCTTTACCGAAGGCCATGGTCGTGAGGCCATGGACGGCGAGATGAACTTAACTGAAACTGTCGGTTGGTTTACAACACTCTCACCAATTCACATCCTACCAAGTGAGAGTAACAACAACGCCATCGATGTCCTTCGACAGATAAAAGACCAGCGCCGGCGCATCCCTGGTCGCGGAATGCCGTACTTTGCTAGCCGATTTCTCACTCCTGAGGGTCGAGAAAGATATGCCGATCACGGTCCAGCTGAAATTGTCTTCAACTATCTTGGAAGATTTCAACAACTTGAACGAGAGGATGCTCTGTTCCGCATCGACAATGGCGATGATGCGACCAGCGTATCCCCCGTTGGGAGTCTTGTGAAGATTTCCGCTGTGCTTGACATTTCTGTCACTGTGCAGGAAGGTGAGCTTTGTGTAAACATTCGTTTCAATCCGAAAACAAAGCATCAGACGATCATACGACAATGGGCTCAATCTTATAGCTGCGCTGTTAAGAGTCTTGTCGAGGAGTTGGCCACAATCACATCGACAGCAACAGCAACCGACTTCCCACTTGCACACCTCTCCGATAGCGACATGTCATTGATTGAGGGCCAATACTTTACCACTATGAGCGTCTCTTCCAATCAGGTTCAAGACATTCTTCCATGTTCGCCAATACAACAGGGCATCCTCCTTACACAGATGCAACTACCATGGGCTTATCTGATCTACCAAACTTGTCGGATTACCTCCTCAAATCACGACCATCCAGTCACTGTAGATCGACTTATCAAAGCATGGAAGCAGGTGGTAGTCCGTCATTCTATATTGAGGACTGTGTTCATGGAGCCACTACCCAATCAGGAGAAGTTCCTTCAAATTGTTCTTACAGATCCTGAAATAGATGTTGTCTGTGTAGACGGTGTCTTAGACGAAGATGCGGCCCAGTGGTTTACAGCACAGTCTCAACTTGACCTCTCCAACCGGCGTCGCCCTCCCCATCGTCTCACAACGTTGGTAACAACTTCGGGCGAAATCTACTGCCGCTTTGACATCAGTCACGCGCTCGTGGATGCCTCATCAATGACGCTTGTCATCCGCGACCTCATCGACGCCTATGAGAATGGATTCACGGCAGGTGGATCCAATTACAGTTCCTATATCCAGTTTCTTGAGAGCAGTCACCAGCAGGACAACCTTCAATATTGGAAGTCTGCACTCCGTGATGCCGAGCCATGTCTTCTATCGCCGCAAGATCCAGCGCATCGTGATGGACATAGCAAGCTTCTCTCCGTCTCTAAACGAATCGAAGATCTTACCATGCTAAACACCTTCAGGGATACGCATGGCGTGTCAATTGCAAGCATCTGCCAGCTGGCTTGGGCTGTAGTACTAGCTAGCTGGTCGAATTCGCAGAACATCAGCTTTGGCAACCTCTCAAGCGGCCGTGATGCACCAATCCGAGGTGTCCAAGAACTGGTTGGACCGATGATTAACATGCTAGTGTGCCACTTGCAGCTGGATTGGAACGCAACAGTGTCCGATGTGGCTCGCAAACTACAGAGCCAGTCTGCCAAGGCGTTTGAGCACCAAGGAATATCACTTGCCGCTATTCAACACGAACTTGGTCTTTCAAGAGGACAACCACTGTTCAACAGTATTCTCTCATACAAGAGGCAAGTACCAAGCAGTTCTGGAACTACTGAGATCATCTTTGAGGGATTGGATTCGGAGGATCCAACAGAGTATGACATCAACATCCACGTTGTTGCGTCACCGACCGATCTTGAGTTTGACATCCTGTACTCGAGTACATTACTCTCTGAATCAACAGCCTCTAGACTTGCCGATAGCCTGGTACAAGCTGTTCATGCTATATCCGAGAACGCGAGTCGTCAACTTGGGCAGCTGAGTCTGCTGCCTACCAGGGATGCGGATCAAATTTGCAAATGGAACTCAAGTATGGCAGGACCTCGTGAAAGCTGTCTCCACGATCTTGTGATACAGCAAATGGCAGCACACCCGACAGCTCAAGCAGTCTTCGCCTGCGATGGCACGTTGACTTACGGAGATCTAGATAAGGCCAGCCGTCAGCTGGCTTGCTATTTGGTTAACAAAGGTGTCGGACCAGAGGTGATGATTGGTCTCTGTATGGACAAATCGAAGTGGGCAGTCGTTGCTATGCTAGCCATACTTCGGGCTGGCGGGGCGGTCGTTCCACTGGGTGTATCGCATCCCCTGGCTCGTATTGAGAGCATTCTCAAAGACACGGTCGCCCCTTTCATCATCGTGGATGAAGCACAAGAGCGTCGGCTAGGGGTACTTGAAGCAGACACAAAACTCGTCAACATCAACGCATTCCTTAATGCAGTTCCATCAGGAGTGGGAGAGATATCAGTCAACGAACCTTGCACATCGGTACGACCCAGCAACGTTGCCTGGTGTGTGTTTACAAGTGGATCGACGGGCACACCGAAGGGTGTTGTTCTTGAACACGGCGCCCTCGCGACAAGTATCTACTCGCATAGTCATAGATTCGATTTGCAGCCTGGCGAGCGTTTGTTGCAATTTGCCGCGTTCACTTTTGACGCTACTATTTACGACATCATGGCACCCCTTTCCTTTGGTGGTTGCACCTGTATTCCCTCCGAACATGATCGCATGAACCGACTCGGACCTTTCATCTCGGAAGCAAATGTCACTTTTGCCTTTTTGACACCTGCTGTTGTTTCTCTGCTGCAGCCCAAGGATGTCCCAACTATCAAGAAACTGCTTGTGGGCGGTGAGATCTTTACATCAAAGACAATTGATCAATGGATAGAACATGCCGACGTCAAAGAGGTGTATGGACCTACGGAGTGTTCTATCTACTCGACATGCAACAACCTCTTGGACAGTTCACAAGTTCGTAATATCGGAACGGCAGTCGCCGCCAGAACATGGGTTGTCAATCCATCCAGCAACGGACAATTGGTTCCAATTTCTACACCAGGTGAACTCCTTATAGAAGGTCCGCTGCTAGCGAGGGGTTACTTAAATGATCCTGGCAAAACGGCTCGTTCATTCTTGGTAGATCCTGCTTTCGTCAAAGAGCTGGGTCTCAGTCCAGGTCGGCGATTTTATTGCACTGGCGATCTTGTGCAGCAAAATGCAGATGGTACGTTGCAGTATCTCGACCGTATTGGCACTCAGGTCAAGATCAATGGCCAACGGTTGGAGATTGGTGAAATCGAGAGTCAGATTCTCCTCTTGCTGCCAAACGCAAAATATGCCTACGTCTGCAAGCGAGAATCTTCTCTCATTGGCGTCATCGAAGCTACCTCCTCCGCCAGCCATGATGCTGCGGCCGGTTCGCATTCCATCGTCACGCCCAATCGGGAGCAACAGAAGAGTTTCGAGTACATTGAAGCGTCTCTCCGTGAGAGATTGCCCAGTTACATGATACCATCCGCTTTTTTGGTCATCAATTCATTCCCGCTCAATGACAACGGAAAGCTTGACCGTCGACGAGTCGGCAACTTGCTAGACGCTATACCCTCAGACAAGTGGCTTGAATACACGGCCAGGTCCCAGATATACTACGCACCAGTTGGCAGGAACGAAGAGATATTGAGCGAACTATGGGCAACCTGCATCAATGTTGAGAAGACGTCTGTTTCACGCATGGACAACTTCTTCGACCTTGGAGGCGACTCTATCACAGCCATGTCCCTGGTTCAACGCCTTGCCAAGCTCGGCTTAAGAATCCACGTTTCCGAGATTTTCAAAAATCCTATACTCTGTGCAATGGCAACACGAGTCACTACTGACATTAACGAAAGTGGGGGATACGAACGCTTCTCCCTTGTATCATCTGAAGAACAAAGAAGGGCTATTGAATCCGTACTTGTCGATGGCTGCATCGAAGTGGAATCAGACGTGACTGATATCTTGCCAACAACTGCCTTCCAGGCCCAGATAGTCAGAGAAAACATGTCGCCCGCACGCAGACAATTGAACCACTTCGCTTTCGACGCAACCGGCTCTTGCGACACGTCTCATTTGACGTCAGCAATTACCCAGCTTGTCGCTAAGATCGAGTCACTCCGTACTGGATTTGCCGAAACACACGGGCAGAATTTGTTTCAAGTTGTTTATGCCAAGTGGGAACCAACAGTACGTGTGTTCAAGACCGACAAGAGTCCTAGTTCCTTTTATGAGGAGACTCCAGAGCAAGACATGTTCACTGAGCCAAGTCTTGCGCGACCAATGTTTGATGTCGCCATTATCATTGCCAAATCCAACCAGCAGCATCGCATTGTATTCCGTATCTCACATGCGCTATATGATGGCGCCACCCTTCATCAAGTATGGGCAGCCTTGGAAGCAATCATGGCAGGACAGACCATAGGTGATTTTGCTCCTGTTGGCCCGTATTTCCAGAGTCTTCGAGCCCGCACCACAAACGAAACTGAAGAATATTGGGGTGAACTTGTCCAAGGAGCCTCCATTTCATCCGTCAGTGTACATACGGAGCCTCGGGTATCACGACTCGGTATCGTTTCTAGCAAACCTATCATGCTACCAAGAAGCACACAATTAGACTTCACTCTTGCCGTGGCAGTCAAAACCGCTTGGTCCATTGTGCTGAGCCACCATGCCACGAGCAACGATGTTGTCTTTGCAGATATTCTGACAGGGCGGACTGTCGTGCATCCATCCGTCGCAGATATTGTCGCATGTTGCGCAAGAGCTGTACCATGCCGGGTTTCTTGCGAACCGGAATGGACCACAAAGAGACTGCTCGAACAAATCAAACAACAACAAGTCGACAGCATGGAACATGAAGGTCTCGAGCTCCAGCAAATCGCTCAACGATTCATGGGCTGGTCGGAAGAAGTTGAGTCAGATGCACCAGACATGCGAGTCACCATGGTGAATCATACAAAGGCGCAAAAACAGGTTATGTCACTGGGTCCTACAGTCTACGATCGAGTTGCTGTGGACTTGAGCAATTCTTACGCATCAGTTGACTTCGCGATCGAGTCTGTAGAACAAGAGGATGGTTCTCTGTCGGTAGGCATGGCATTTGCTTCGGACCGCATCTCTGAGAACTTAGCAAGAACATTATCAGACCGATTCCAAGCAGTTTTGCTAGGAATTTTCGAGGATCCAGGATGCAAGGTCAGCCATCTGCATGAGATGTTGAGAAATTTGGCGATGGAAAATTAGGAGCGCGGCTGTGGAACTCAAGAGTAGTACAGAGAAATAGGGCCTGTGACGTGATGGTCGGAGAGATGGGCGCGTAGGATGGCTCGCTCCACAGAGGATGGGTGAGACGAAGCTACCAGGTAGACGAGGGAGCAGTGTGAGAGTGAGTCAGTACAATACTGGACGGGAATGTACCTTTACACCCTGAAACGATGTTGGTATCTAAGAGCATCGAACTCAATTTTACTTCGCTAAATGTGTCTATCGCGTTGCCTTGATGATCGATACCGGTGGTTTAATTAGTTTTTGACTTGCCAGTCAATCGTGATATATTCAAGTCCAAGTGTCTATTCCAACGATGAAGACAACACCGTGACGTTTAGGATAATTCTATTCGGATTTTATTATCTTGTTCTTGCTGCAAACCTCTCTTGGAAATGATTATTGGCTCGTATTTCTCTCTGATAAATGGCTTTTTATTGTAACACCGTAAGTCCATGTTGTTAGCTTTTAGCGACACTCTGTGTGATAACCTGGCTCACCATGGAAGGAGGTACAGGGTAAGCAAACTCCGGCAAAGCTCGTCCGGCTCCGCGATTGGCTGTAAAGCAATAACGAACTATCAACTTACTCACTTTGAGTTAAAGAGTCATTTCCTAGTCATTCATTGGTTTGTCTCTCTTACATGGTGTCTTTATCTCATTGCATCCTCACTGGAAATGGTTTCTTCAATAGTGCGACGCTCGGGTCGCCTTGAAGCTCTTCGTTGCTCATTCCGGCTGGTCTCTTCCCAGCGACACTTCTCTTCTTCGACGGTTCGACTTGACCCGAGATCTCCGGATGCACTGTTTCGGATGGCTGTGGTAGGCTCTGGCCCTGCCGGATTCTATACCGCCTATAGAGTAATGGGAAAAGTACCAGGAGTGAAAGTAGACATGTATGAGAGTCTTCCTGTGCCATTCGGATTAGTTCGTCATGGTGTTGCGCCCGATCATCCCGAGGTTAAGGTTAGTACTTGCCCTTATTAGAAAATGATATACTATGTCCGTAGTAACTTACACCACCACGCAGAATTGTCAGGACAAGTTTGATGAGATTGCATCACAGCCCAACTTCTCGTTTATCGGGAATGTCTCGATTGGCCTTCCTGGTCATTCTTCTGAGCACTGCACGATAGAGCTCCAAAACTTGATGAAACACTATGATGCCGTTCTCTTCGCATATGGCGCATCTGAAGATAAAAAGCTGGGAATCCCAGGCGAGTCGACCCTCCGAAACATCCACTCAGCAAGAGAAGTTGTAGGCTGGTACAACGGCCTGCCTGGATGCTCCGATCTTGATCTAGATTTAACACAAGCTGAGGAAGCTGTTGTTATCGGCCAAGGAAACGTTGCACTCGATGTCGCAAGGATGCTCTTGGAGGACATCGACGTTTTGAAAAATACAGACATTACGGAAAAGGCACTGGAAACCCTGTCTAAAAGCCGGATAAAGAGAGTTCATGTCGTTGGGAGAAGGGGGCCAATGCAGGTACGGTCCATCATTGCGAATAAGCCCGTAGACGATACTGACAAGAACCTTGTAGGCTTCATTCACCATCAAGGAGGTACGAGAACTGATGAATCTCAAAGAAGTTGCATTTCTGCCTCTGAACCGGTCCTTGATTCCCGAAAACATCAAGACTTTACCACGTGCCTCAAAGAGACTGATGGAAGTGCTAGTCAAGGGCTCACCAACCCCTCACGACGTTGCTTCTAAAACATGGTCTCTTGATAGCTGTCTTTCACCGAAACATTTCCTCGGGAACCAGAATGATCCTTCCAGGGTAGCAAGCACAGAGTTCGACATCACGGAACTCGCATCGCCCTTTGACCCAAAGTCATCAGTCAAAGCCACAGGGGAGACTACACTCTTAGCATCCGATGTTGTTTTCCGCTCTGTGGGATACAAGTCAATCGCCCTGCCTGGGTTTTCTGAAATTGGCATCCAATTTGACGATCGGCGAGGGATTGTTGACAATGATGGTCTCGGCAGAGTGACGAGGATGGTTTCAGATACACATGCTGGAGGCGCACACAACGAAAAAGTCCCCGGAGTCTACTGTGCCGGTTGGGTCAAGAACGGCCCAACTGGAGTTATTGCGTCTACGATGCAAGATGCATTCACGACAGGCGACGCGATTGTTCATGACTGGCTTTCAGGAGGTCAATTCCTTAATACGTCAGGTAGTGACAGTGTGACTGGATGGGAGGGCTTACGACAGGACGCTGGCCCAACAACATGTCGAGCTGTTGCGTGGGATGACTGGCGAAAGATTGATCGCGCGGAACGAGAGCGTGGGCAAAAGATTGGGAAAGAGAGAGAAAAGTTCACAAGAACAGAGGACATGCTATCAGTCCTCGACTAACGCATAGAAGAACCTTTAACTGTTTGTATATTACATCATTTTGTACGTCACACTATGTACATTATAGACACTATGAGCTCTTGACCTTCTCAGTGAGCTCTGGTACCTTTTCGAACAAATCACCAACCAAACCAACATCGGCGACCTGGAAAATGGGGGCATCGGCATCCTTGTTAATGGCGGCAATAACCTTGCTGTCCTTCATACCCGCAAGATGTTGGATAGCACCCGAAATACCTACAGCCATGTATAGCTCAGGGGCAATCACCTTGCCCGTTTGACCCACCTGCAGACTGTTGTCGGCATAACCGCTGTCAACAGCAGCGCGCGATGCACCAACGGCGGCACCGAGGGCGTCGGCAAGAGGGAGCATGATCTTGTCAAAGTCCTCCTTGGACTTGAGACCACGACCACCCGACACGACACGGGAAGCAGTAGAGAGATCAGGGCGGTCGGACTTGGCTAGGTCCTCTGACACCCACTCGGTAGGTGACTCGGGCTTAGAGTCAACACCGTCCTCAACGGTGGCGGAACCACCCTCAAGGGGAACAGAAGCGAAGGCAGTTCCTCGAATAGTAACGACCTTGACAGAGTCTGACGACTCAACCGTGGCGATTGCGTTTCCAGCGTAGATGGGTCGGACGAAAGTGTTCTCGTTCTCAATTGCTGTAATATCGGAGATCTGCTGCGAATCGAGGAGCGCAGCAACTCGAGGCATGACACTCTTGCCGAACGCGGTGTGGCCGGCAATGACATGCGTGTAGCCGCCCTTCTTGATGTTCTCAACCAGAAGAGGAGCATAGGTCTCGGGCAAACCCTTTCTTAGAAGTTAGTATTGGGTTGGTGTTATCAAGGTCAACCAATGTAGGACGGACCTTTTCATATGCAGCATTGTCGACAGCAATGATCTTTTCAACGCCCTCGGCCTTGGCAATCTCTTGGGCGACAGACTTGACACCGCTGCCTGCAATGAAGCCGTGTACTGTTCCACCCAGCTTCTTCGCAGCCGTGAAGGCGCTTAGTGAGCTGTGGTTCAGCTGACCATCCTTTTGCTCGAGAACTGCCAGGGTTGATAACAGGCGCTGCCGTTGTGCGCCTAAGCTGTAGGCGTGCGCGCGCGCCATGAGGCCGGTGGCCTGCTTTGCCAAAACTCGCTTCGCGGTCGGGAACATCGTGGAATCGTGATTTAGTTGTAGTTTGACGACGAACCAATTGTCCGCTCGAGGAGTAGGAAGGATGATGTAGCCCCAGGTGAAGTCGGCGACGGTTGTTAGCGGGCCGAGGTCGTGGCCGACATATTCAACGCCGCCATCGGTCATTGACCGGGAACTGACGGCATGTGGGTTCGAATGCCGAACCGGCTTAAGTTGTATCACATGACGGCTTAGATGGATAAGGTACTCTATACTGCCTGCCAACTACTAAGCAAGGCGAAATAACATTTATTTTCTTCAAAGCCGTTGTACCAACACTTTAACGGTGAATCTTCTTGCTCTCTTCTTTATTTCTGCTATACGTAAATCTAACAGGTTGCGTACCATGGTACAGAAGTAAGTGCAATGCGCGTGTGATTTTTCGCAGTGCTCGATGAAAATGCAACCTTGCAAGAGCTTTCCCAGAATAATTCATGTATTAAGATGTGTATCATCAAGACTCTATGGAAGCTATTTTCAATAAATACTCTCTAAAGAATACCTACCTAAGTACCTAAGTAGGTAGATACCTGGACGCCGTTTCGCGTGCGCCACACCAGTACAGCTAGTCCGATTAGCTAATGCCGTGTCACGTGATGTTACTCTTTCCCCCTTGGACCTGCGCGTCGAGATTGTCACGAAGCTGAAGCCGGTCAGTTCGCGCCAAAATTTCTCCAAGACGCGACCCATCTCATCGCCAGACTCCATCAACATCACGACGCTAGCGGCATCGAATCTACGA
Source organism: Fusarium transvaalense (assembly GCA_013623685.1). NCBI lineage: Eukaryota > Fungi > Ascomycota > Sordariomycetes > Hypocreales > Nectriaceae > Fusarium > Fusarium transvaalense. Next base: position 175,585 of record JABFFG010000023.1, read on the forward strand.
CGACACACGAACAATCATCCATTGGAATCGCGATAACTCCTTCCGCTCATAGTCGCGCATTGTCCCGTCGCGCGCTCTCGATTGACTTGTCGCCTTTTGTAAACCATCGCCCGCGGTCATCACCAAGATGGACGACAGTGCGAACTATGGCTCGCCTGGCAACGGCGCATCGCCCAACAGTAATCCCATCCTCGCCCAGCCTCCTCTACAAGCCGATCAGGGCGCTGGCGATAGTGAAGGTATGTGCGCATTATGGATTGCATACTCGTCCAAACAAAATGCTCATGGGATATAGATATCCAAATGTCCGAGGGGCTAGGTGTTGATGCAACCATCAAACAGGACAGCACGACCCCTGCGCCAGGTAATTGGATTTTTTGAACATTGATGCTCCCTTTGCTGACATATTTAGCTCGCGGCGATGAAGAGATGAACGATGCGCCAACTGACGAGACTAAGCCCAAGGAAGACGGCGCTGCCGGTACCGACGGTCAAGAAACCAAGTCAAAGGAGGTTGTTGAGTCCGCTGCTCGTGAGCATCTTATGACGCAGACTCACGCGATTGTCCTACCGAGTTACAGCACCTGGTTCGATATGAACGCTATTCACGAGATCGAACGCAAGGCCATGGCCGAATTCTTCAACAACCGAAACCGAAGCAAAACGCCAGCTGTCTACAAGGACTACCGTGATTTTATGATCAACACATACCGTCTTAATCCCGTCGAGTACTTGACAGTCACAGCCTGCCGAAGAAACCTGGCTGGTGATGTCTGCGCCATCATGCGCGTCCACGCCTTTTTGGAACAATGGGGGTTGATTAACTATCAGGTAAGCTGCTCGTTCTACCATCATGTGTACCCTCTAACTCTAGTTAGGTGGACGCCGACCAGCGTCCCTCCCATGTTGGACCGCCGTTTACTGGCCATTTCAAGATCATTTGCGACACCCCTCGAGGTCTTCAGGCGTGGCAACCTTCAGCTGACCCTGTGGTCCTGGAGGGTAAGAAGAGCCAAGACACTGATCAAAAGGCCGCTGCGGCCACTCCAGCCAAAGCAGATCAGAATCTCGAAATTGGACGAAACATTTACGAGGCCAATGCTAAGAGTACCCTTATCAGCAAATCCGAGGGCAAGACGAACGGCGAAACCCCGACCACCAATGGTGTACCTGGTGCCGAGGATGCCACCAAAGCCCCTATTGCCAAGGTGCATTGCCACCAGTGCGGTAATGACTGCACTCGGATATACTATCACAGCAACCACACAGACACCAACCCGAAGGCCAAGTACGATCTCTGCCCCAACTGCTTCACTGAAGGTCGCCTGCCTGCGAACCATAACAGCAGCATGTATGTGAAGATGGAAAACCCCACTTACACATCAACCCTTGATCGGGACGCGCCATGGACGGATGCCGAGATTCTGCGGCTTCTTGAAGGCCTTGAACGATTTGATGATGATTGGGGTGAGATTGCTGAGCACGTTGGCACCCGCACACGGGAAGAGTGCGTGCTTCAATTCCTACAGCTGGATATTGAAGAGAAGTACCTGGATTCCGAAGCTCCTATCAATGCACCGACTGGCTTGTCCATGCTCGGCCCACAGCAAGGACAGCTCCCCTTCAGCCAAGTTGATAACCCGGTTATGTCTGTTGTTGGTTTCCTTGCTAGTCTAGCTGACCCAGCCAGCACGGCAGCTGCCGCCAGTAAGTCCGCCGATGAGCTCAAGCGTAAGCTCCGTAAGCAGCTCGACGGTGACAAGGCCGACGATGAGTCTCAGACCAATGGCGATAGCAAGGCCAAAAACGACTCCATGGACATCGATCTCCGACAAGAAACCACCACTACCACGACCACAACGACAACTACGACGACTAAGACTAATGCACTGGCTTCCATTCCTCTGGCTTCGATAGGCGCCCGGGCGGCAGGATTCGCATCACATGAGGAGCGTGAAATGACGCGCTTGGTCTCTGCAGCCTCAAACGTCACACTGCAAAAGCTAGAGCTGAAGCTCAAGTACTTTGATGAGATGGAGGAGGTTCTCCGCGCGGAGCGACGAGAGCTTGAACGGGCCAGACAGCAACTGTTCTTGGATCGACTGACCTTCCGAAGAAGAGTCCGGGATGTCCAGGAGGGTCTCAAGGCCGCGGCGGCTGTTGGGGGCGAACAGGGTGTGCGACTTGCTCAGGAAGCCATGAATGAGGGTGATCGATTAAGCTTCCAAGCTGCTCCGGGTGCATCGGCCGTCCCTCCACCCAGCAGTGATGGTCAAGTCAAGAGCTACGAAGCGTAAACGGTTAAAGTGAGGATCAACAAAATGAGATTGTCTTGGGGATAATGATGCATGGAGAATATTTGGGTTCAAAGTCACGGCGCCTGGTGGGTGCGCGGAATAGACAGACGTCTTTCGAATGGTATTACCCGACGACCTGACGCCTCTCCAATAGTTTGTGCCTCACTGCCCGGGGTGGTACAAATGGATGAGTGAGGTGATGTCCTTTGGCAGCGGCGGTTGCAGTCACCTGTGTAACCGTTGCTAGAAACTATGAAGGCTTTTCGGCGGTTAATTGGCCATTGGCACAGATATGCTATTTGATGTAATGGGTCGTGGAAGGGTGTACTACTATTACATGGTATAGATGCCTTGGTTTTTTTCTTGTTGCTTGACTGTATCTTAGTCAATGGCTTGTGATATTGGCGAATAGGAATGTTTACATTAGTTTTCTACACCTTGTTGACTTGTGCTCCTTGATCTCATATAGTGGCTCTGATGGCAAGCTTATCACTGTATATGCTACACTCAAAACATTGTTTCAGTCTGAACTAGTCCAAGATGAGAGCCGTTATGACGATCATCCCATTCATTGCGACCTGTTTCATTCCGCAATGGTTGGTGTCCTGGTCGGATTTCGGATCACGGCGCCGGGCCAACGGTTATAAGACCAAATAGTAATGAGCTCAGGTACCATATTCTGGAGGACTTGGACAGGCCTATTATACATATCTAAAATGCACAATATCAACCAGCTCCTTGCTCCAGTGGTCTGTAACCGAGCTACAGTAGTAATTTCTAGTTCTAGTGGAGTATGAGTATTCTATCGTAGCAACATCTCATCTCTGTAGCAAAATACTCCATTAACTATGATACTGACTAGTGTGCATCTATCTATATAAGTCAACCATCGGATGTTAGGGTAGATGATCAAAACAGCCTTGTGAGGCTCAAAGAGTCAGCCAGAATAGAGAGAGTGTGTGCGAAGTGAAGCTCTCCACTTCCCCGCGAGAGAGCTATGTGTACCAAAAACTGGGGTAGTAGTGACCTGAAAAGTCAAGACTATTCATTCATCTTTTGAGTCATTACCTCGTCGAGGATTTAATTATATTGTGCAGCAATAAACTATTATATTAAAGAATATAAATTCTAGTGGTATCCAGATTATACAATTTTGTAATGTCCTAGATACGTATAATGTGTTTCTTGGTGTTGAAGAAATCATATTACCTGTAGTAGTCTACACTTTCCTAGTGCCTTCCCCAGACGAGGCTCAACTTGACGATTGCCTCGGTGATTGTGGGCCAAGAGATCTTTTTTCAATATCTGATTGGATACTAAGCAATTTACAGACCCTCCTTCCCCCCTGCCCTGTCATCCGTCCCGTCGGCCCTTGAGGTATTCGTACCTCGGCCCAAGGCTTTTGAGGGGGGGGACGCATGACGTCTCCATATTCCACATGGATGCCGGTCACAAGCAAAATGCCTGGTTTGATACACTAATACTCATCCAGACCAGACCAGACCAGACCCTTGATAGATTGTATTACTCCAACTCCCACGGTACAAGGCTATTTACCTACAGTAGTTAAGATCGACTCCATTCTGTTAAAGCTTGCCGCGTTTTGAACCGAGGCCAGAGTAATAAGCGCGAAACCGATCGGCTCTCTTACTCTTCTCATATAGAAACCCGGCAGTATCGTCATATTTTCACACTACATATCTACCGCAACCCCCTTCCGGCTGTCGCCTTCGCATCTGTTTTTCTCTCTTTGGTTGTATCTCGTTCGCCTCGGTCATGTTGACTTCAGCTCGCTCGCCCGCCTTCAGGAACAGCTTCCGTCAGTTTACCAAGATACGCGCCGTAAGTTGACACCATTCTTTCTTTCATATTGCGCCTTTGTCCTTGCTACAGACAGACGTCTTCACATGTCGATGGACCTCGATTCTAACCAAGAGCGCTTGGCTGGATATTTTGTCATGGGAGATAGAGGACGAGTCATGAGCAGTCGGCGGGCGACGGGCGGCGGGCGACGGGCGACGGGCGACGGGAACTGGGGTCCATTATTTGCTTGTGATCGACCTCTCCATCTCGTTTGACCCAGACGTGCATGGATCATTTACCTGGAATCTTGATCGCTACTTTACCCCGATCTATTTCACCATACAAAGACTCTTCTGATCGTCCAAATTACTGACAAACTGAATTTAGTCGCAGACTCTCATCATGTCTCCCTCTAAGCGAGCCAACAGCTCCTCATCCTCTTCAGGTACGAGCAGTCCCTTCGAGATTCTTGGCAGCCGATCCAATATACTGACGCGACCACGAATCAGGCTATGTTGAGAACCATTCCAAGGGACCAATGCTGCGATGGCAAGATTCTCTTCCACGATTGCCAGTTCCGACACTCGAGGAGACAGCCAAGCGTTATCTTAAGTCGCTTCACCCTCTCCTGTCCCCCAGCGAGTTTGAGGCCAGTAAGAAGGCCGTTGATGAGTTTGTGCGCCCTGGCGGCGTAGGCTCGAAGCTGCAAGAGAAGCTCGTGGCCAAACGCGAGGACCCCAACACAAAGAACTGGATCTATGAGTGGTGGAACGATGCTGCCTACCTCTCCTACCGTGACCCCGTCGTTCCTTACGTCAGCTACTTCTATTCCCACCGAGACGACCGCCGAAGACGAGACCCGGCTAAGCGCGCCGCTGCGATCACAACATCAGTTCTCGAGTTCAAGAAGCAGGTTGACGCCGGTACCCTTGAGCCCGAGTACATGAAGAAGCTGCCCATATGTATGGATAGCTACCAGTGGATGTTCAATGCTTCTCGAGTCGCAGCCAAGCCTGCCGATTACCCTGTTAAGTTCTCACCAGAGGAGAACAAGCACATTATCGCTATTCGCAAGAACCAGTTCTTCAAGATTCAGCATGAGATCAATGGAAAGCAGCTCAACACTTCAGAGCTGGAACAACAGTTCAAACGTGTCTATGAGGTTGCACAGCGTGTTCCTGCTGTTGGCGCCCTCACGTCAGAGAACCGCGACATCTGGACGGACGCTCGCGATATCCTTCTCAAGGCCAGCCCGAAAAACAAGGATGCGCTTGAGGCTATCGAGTCATCCTCCTTCGTGGTTTGTCTTGATGACGCAGCACCTGTCACTCTTGAGGAGCGTGCCCACCAGTACTGGCACGGCGACGGTGCGAACCGCTGGTTTGACAAGCCTCTACAGTTCATTATCAATGACAACGGTACTTCTGGGTTTATGGGCGAGCACTCTATGATGGACGGCACGCCAACTCACCGTCTTAACGACTACGTTAACGATCTTATCTTTGGAAACAAGCTTGACTTCTCTGATCCCAATATCCGCTCAAACCTACCTGACCCGGAGCTCGTCAAGTTCGAGATCACTCAGGAAGTCCAGAGCGAAATTGATCGTGCTACAAAGGACTTTAACGATGTCATCAGCAAGCATCAGCTTGCCGTACAGGCCTACCAAGGCTATGGAAAGGGTCTCATCAAGAAGTTCAAGTGCTCACCAGATGCTTATGTTCAAATGATTATCCAGCTTGCCTACTTCAAGATGTATGGCAAGAGCCGACCTACTTATGAGTCTGCTGCGACACGCCGCTTCCAGCTTGGCCGTACCGAGACATGTCGCACTGTTTCCGATGATTCTGTTGCGTGGGTAAAGGCCATGTCTGATTCCTCTGTCGACGACAAGACACGAGTAGAGCTTTTCCGCAAGGCGATCAACGCCCATCTCGAGTACATCTCCGCTGCATCCGATGGCAAGGGTGTTGACAGACATCTCTTTGGTCTCAAGAAACTTCTTGAAGATGGCCAAGAACTCCCCGCCATCTACAAGGACCCTGCCTACGGCTATTCCAGCTCGTGGCACCTGTCCACTTCGCAACTCAGCTCCGAGTTCTTCAACGGTTACGGCTGGAGCCAGGTCATCGATGCTGGTTTTGGTATCGCATACATGATCAACGAGAACAGGTAAGAACTGAAATCTGAACTTTAAAGACTTTGCTAATAAATATTCCAGCCTTAACTTCAATATTGTGTCAAAGGGTCTTGGCAGCGACCGTATGAGCTACTACTTGAACGAAGCTGCCAACGATATGCGCGAGTTACTCACACCTACCCTCGAGCCTCCCAAGGCCAAGCTGTAATTGTGCGTCTGCCATTCGACAAGAGAATAGACATGAAATGCATATCAGCGGTATTGGATATTAGCGAAATTTAGTTTTGGCAAATCAAGCATAGATTAGACATGCATAACAAATGAGAAAGGGGGAAAAAATGAATAAAAGATGATTGAAATCCAAACAGTCACTGTTTACTTGTGTTACCATTGCATGTCTAGGTACATCTTATGCAGCCCAGATAGAGTCTGGGCAGAAAGGTTCTGGTAATATCCTAATCCTACATTGCTAGATCCAAAGTGCCGTCCAAATTAGCCGGCGTGGGCCACAATTTCGTTGACCAAATCTCCCTTGGACTCGTCGTAGTAGGAGCAAATTTGCGAGGGTAGAGGCACCTCCTTGTAGTCATCATCCTCACCAGAGATAACGTTAAGGTTGATGCCTGCTGACTTGCTTGTGAAGACCTTGGTTCCTATGCTTTCCTTACTAAAGTAGATTTGTGCGCTGTCGATCTGGTCCAGCATAACGGTAGGGATGGTACCCATAACCTGAAGAGCAAAGTTTTGGGCCTTGACAACGTCGACGGTTGACACAAGGGTGTCGACAATCAACGATAGTCGAGTGGAGTTCTCGACTGTCACCTGGTTGGCCTTGCCTCTAACAATGACAGTGGTGTTGTTACAACGACTGATGAGAACAGAGTGCGTCAGGGAGGCTTCGATTTCGATGGGCTCAGCTTCCTTTTCGAAGTTTTCCTGGATCAAGTTAGCTGTTGTCGCTTTCCTTTATGAGGGACACTACATACAATAGTCCACTTGTTGCCCTCAAGCTCCTTCTTTGCAGGCTTCTTGATACGCATGCTTTCAGGCTTAGGCTTCTTGCCAGGAGCTGGGCTCTTACCCCTCTGGCCAGTAGAAACCGTAGAGCCACTACGGAGGGACGGGTTCTTGTGAGTCATTTCAGACTTATCCACCTTACGCAAGCCTTTGGTAACAGCGTCGCCCTTGTTGAGTTCCGAGAAGACGGCACCGAAACCACCAGACGATGCAGCAGGCGCGGGGGCATCCTGTGTCTTGATATCCAAAACAGGAGGAGGGCCAGGGGGAGGTGGTGGTGGGGGAGCTCCCCCAGCAGGAGGAGCAGGAGCAGGAGAAGGCGCGGAGTTGCTAGATAGCGATTTGATGACTTCCTGGGCGGGCTGTCCCTTTGGATTCCATGGGATACCTGTTGGGAAATATTGCTTGACATAATCGGCAAGATCACGGAATACCTGGTAGAAACTCTGAACCCACTCGATCTGCTTAGGATCCCTGAGCCTGGTTAGTTATGTTTGCGTTTTCCCCTGGACATGACTTACTTGTCCTTGTACTCCTTGAGAACTCTGTTGCCGAAGAACTGGGCCGCGCCTAGGCATTCATCCACATGCTTAAAAGGACGTGTGTCAATGGTGACCCAAGCTAGAACCATAATACCTTCGGAAACGGTGCTCAGTTGTGTGATCATAGGACTGGGGCGGTTGTTATCCTTGAGCTCAGTGACAGCCATGAGTGCGTTGTTGATTGGCTTAATGAGGCTTTCGTAAACGGGCAGACCAGGGCCAGATAGATCAGGCTTCTTTGCCTTGGTAGATATCAAAAGAAACTTGCGCTGTTCCTGGAAACCAGCCTTGACGAGCGAAGCCTAGCATAGTGAAGAAGGTCAGCCTTGGCCATGGCGTGATTACCGCAACCACCACTAACGTGGAATATTCATACATACCTGTTCAGCAACGAGCCCGCCGATCTGCTGGCTGAGCTCAACATATTTCTCGACGGAGGTGTTCAGGAAGGCATCGAACTCCTCAATAGACTCGGGGAGCGGCTCAGCTACAGGCTCGGGCTTTGCAGCATTGGACGCGGGACCTGGAGGGGGAGCGGCCGAGGAGGGGTTGGGAGGAGAGGGTATCGCCTGGTTCAGAACAGCGGCATCGGCGGGCGGATCGGTTGCAGAAGCAATGTCTTCAAGGCGAGAAGTTGCAGCCTCGAGCCTAAGTCAAGTCAGCGCCTGCGCAGCTTACGAGACCGAGATAATGGGCGCAATGAGCTTACCGCTTGATCAGAGTGGTCAAGTTATGCATCTGACTATTAGCAGCCATACTGCCAAGGCGAATTGCTTTGTCCGAGGGTAGGTATGTGTGTTGTAGCCTGGAAAAGTTGGAACTGTGTTGTCCGGTCAAATGCGCGCAAAACTAGCGATAGCTCTGGACTCTATATAAACGAGAGTTGGCTGATGGGTAACAACGCGTTCAGGCAACGGACAGCTGTTTCGGTACCTAGGCAGTTGCGCAAAACGGGGTGACGAATGGCTGCCTTGGTTTGGTGTTAATAAAGCAATCGAGGTAGAGAATAGTAAGACTCGTACCTATTTGGTGCTTCAGATGCCGGCACAGTACTGAGATAAGGCCGAAGATTCAGAGAATCGGGAATGAAGATGGGTGAAGTGATTGGAGCTCGATTGAGGAGGTTCAATATCCAAATAAGGAGGGACCTACCAAATAGCAGACAGGGGAAGCTAGTAAGTACTCGAGGAGTACTTTGAGAGAGGCGTATCATGTACAGCAATAGAGGTACCACTTGTGTACCTGTCGTTGATGAACCGTCTGGGCCAGCTGTAACTGCCCAGGTGGGTAAGGTTCCATGCATAGTACTACCTAGTACCTACCTACTAACACTGGTCATAATGGAGGACAAGAAAAAAGAGGGTTGATCTATTTCTAGGTAGGTAGTTACAGCAATTACAGCGATGTTTTGATTATGAATTTCAAGTACTTGTTTTCAAAATGAATCTTTTATGTATCTCCCGCATTTTACAGTTGATTTCAAGGCAGGACAAACTGTGAATGAGACTGCCGTTTAACTGACCAACCTGCCTGCCTGCCTGCCTAGGTAGGAATAGAAACACAGGCTGCTATGATGTCAAATTTGATATCGCCTTATGCTGAGTACCTAGTAGGCAAGCTACGTATTATGGCTTACCCGGGCTCTGACTATAGCGTCTTGAGGCATTCCAATCCTACAAGTTACGCCGGAACCGGGCAGCAATGGATAGCCAGAGCGCTGAATTCCTAGGACGGACCACTGAAGGCGATATGTACATACTCATACGTTATGCGGTATGGATCAGAGCCACGTGGTCATTTATCAATAGAAGCATTCGGTTTTCGAGAAGGTTGTAGACTAGGTAACTTAGGCGATAAGACAACGGTGAGTGAGATAAGCGACCTATTCGAACTTTACCGTAGCCTGTAGGCGCTCTAAATAAACAGACGTACAGCTTCCCTGTTTATGGCAGTATTTTCAATGGTTCTGGATACCATAGTGCAGACCACTTATCTACCCAAGGTACCAGGTACAGTATCTAATAATGGTACCCCTTGATTTAGGTATTATCTCAACCAGTTGGTCTGAGAAAGACAATGGAGCTGACTGTTAAAAGGACAGGTGCCTGACTAAAGTTAGGTACCTTATTTAGCCTGTCACAAAAACAGAAACTCAACACCAGCCCAGACACCGCCTACAACTACATTCACTCATTTATGCATTGGGTGCACCCTTTTAATCTTATGCTCCCATTTTCCCGCCTTTTTACAATACTACCTTGTAGACTTTACACGACTTCAAGGCTCAGTCGATGCTCGCCAAACGTATCAAATTATGAGCTGAACTGAACTGAGCTGAACTGACCAAGAGCCAATTCCTTTGCCTGTGCTTTTTATGTCATATTTAAGCATTTGGACCCTTATTTTTCACGATCATCAAAACGAGGACTCCACTCTCCGTTAAAGATTTCCCATTCTCTGGTGCAACGGTAAATCATCAGACGGTTATCTGGATTGCAGAGACACCATTCCGGTTTCGTTTCTTACGTGCGACCACTCTATATCTGGATCCTGGCTACGTATCTTGTATATCCCGCCGTGCCCAGCCGTTGGGTGAGAAACCGTACCCCCCTACATCATGACCGATCTCGTCGAACAGCCAGTGCCGGAGCTGCAAGCCGATAATGAGAAATTTGTCAAACCAAATGAGGATGATATAGCTTTAGACAAAACCGAAGACCCGGTTCAAGGCAATGATGCTGATCCTAGTGCTGATGCCGAACCAGAGGCAGAGCTGAAGCCAAAAACAGAGCCAGAGGCAGAAGAGGCAGAACCAAAAGAAGAGGAATCAAAACCAGATGATACTCCAGAACAGCCAGAGTCAGTTTTAGTTGAAAACACCATGAACGAGGAAGCAAACCAACAGAATGTCCCTATCGATTTCGTCACCATGGGCATGTTTATAATCGGTCAGGAGATTCCTCATCCTTCGAGCGGTGTCATAAGCATAGAACTAACCTCACTTCTAGACGACATCGACTTCATTCCACCTACTGAGCCTGTCAAAGACATCCTTGGTGGCGCCGGCACCTACTCGGCTCTAGGAGCTCGCCTTTTCTCTCCCCCACCCAAATCTACCTCTGTAGGCTGGATTGTCGATCAAGGCTCTGATTTCCCCCCTTCTCTCTCAACACTTATCGACAGCTGGTCCACCTCAGCCCTGTTTCGCCACGATGGGCTGCGACTAACTACGCGAGGCTGGAACGGCTATGAAGGTACTGCCGAGAAGCGCGCTTTCAAGTATCTGACTCCCAAAAAGCGCTTGACTGCTCAGGATCTTACCCCAACCTTACTGCAATCACGCTCATTCCACCTGATATGCTCTCCGAACCGATGCAGAGATCTTGTTTCAGAGATAACCTCGCTTCGTAAGAAAGTCGTACCTGCTGAGTCGTACACCAAGCCTATTTTTATCTGGGAGCCCGTACCTGACTTGTGTACCCCCGACGAGCTGCTCAACTGCACCAACTGCCTGCCCCTTGTGGACATCTGCAGCCCAAATCATGCCGAACTAGCTGGCTTCATGGGCGACAGCGGACTCGACCCGGAGACAGGTGAGATTTCGACAATCGCTGTGGAGCGGGCTTGCGAGCAGCTCCTCGCTAGCATGCCTTTGCAATCCTTTTCCCTTGTCGTTCGCGCTGGTGAGAAAGGGTGTTACGTTGCGAAGAATGGAGGAAGGAAACGAGGGCGTGATCCAAAGACTACCAAACGACGAAAGAAGGACTACGTAAGGGGCGGTCTACAGCATGATACAGATATGGAGGCTCTGTTTGCTGGTCTACTCCAGGACGCCGATGGGATTGTCGCACGCGAGGAGATCGAAGTCGACCCAGGCATTGAAAAATGGATACCTGCATATCACACAGATTCATCGAATGTTGTCGACCCTACTGGAGGTGGAAATACCTTCTTAGGTGGCCTTGGAGTTGCGTTGGCACGAGGCGAGAGTCTGGAAGAAGCTGTAGCCTGGGGCGCTGTCGCCGCAAGCTTTGCCATCGAACAGGTTGGTGTTCCGACGCTGGGCAGAGACGCAGAGGGCTGCGAGACTTGGAACGGGCACAATGTAGAGGCTCGTCTGCGAGAATTTCGCGAACGTCTATGAATAAACTGTGTCTCCTTACAATACATAATGCCGTACTAGAATAACAAGCACATAGAAATCTTTGCTATGCGAAACTTCCATCATTCATTAGTCATGAAGTCGCCCGAGCTGTATTGCCAATCATCATAAACTCTCTTTCGATCGAACAGGCCTCCAAAAGACCTACTATTACATATCAAACTAAACATCCCTTGACCCAACTCCATCGCCGGCTGGGCCCTGGTATTTTTCTCCGGCCACCGTCGCTAGATCTTGATAACATGTTGATCATCATTCGTGAGCCTGGAGTAAACGTTAGTCAACGCACATACCCAATGACGGATATCAGAGGGAAAAGAAAACTTACATGATCTGGTTTGCTTCATTCATCTTCTGCAGTGCCTTTGTCGCCTCTCCCTTGTCGAATGCATTGTTGCGGTTTCCAATCTTGCTGTTGACGGCTTCAATAACTGCATCTACCTCGGCCGTGTCGTCTTGGAAAAGATCAGTGTTGAGAAGTTGGCCAAGAGTCGTCCGGAAGGTTGTCAGACGCTGAGGAGAAATGGGTGTGTCGTCGATAGCAAGCGCCGCAGTTCCATTGGCGAGATCATCCTCTCCTTCTTGGGACTCGAGCTGACTCTGAGATGGAAGTTGCGAAGAAGGCATCGATGACGCGAAGGACGTTTGTGATGACTCTTGCACTCTCCTGCTAGAGCGACGTGGTGTGGCCTGGGAGTCATTCTCAGGCGCTTCGGGTTCTCTACTAGACCGAGCTGTATCGGTAGTTCCTCTTGTTTGATGGCGGCTGCTGTTGCGAGTCGTCCTGGAAGCGGACCTGCTCGCCTGTGTTCCATTGGCTTGATCCCCATCCTCGTCGTCGCTGGAGCTCTCGTCGCTAGACGACGCGAAGTCAACTGTTTGAGTCTTTCTCCGTTTCTTCCGCGATTCTTCTACAACTTCTTTGAATAGGGCGAATCTCAGGATCCCCTCTGCAGCAAGCGCATCGCGTTCCTCGACTCTGTTCGACAAACGAGACTTGGCATGTGCCGTAGCCAGACGAATGATAGTCTCAAGAGTACGCACAGTCAAAGGGCTTGTTCTTCGCTGGTTACCCTCCATCTCATCGTTTCGCAAGCCAACATAGATATCAGTGATACGGTCAGAGGCCTCCTGGGTGAGTACAGGCTTGATTCTTGTCTTGGCGTACTGTATGTACTTCTTCATGAAAGGAATGCTCAGAATCTCGGGTTTCTTGTTCGAGCCTCGACCAGATGTAATGGTAACACCGGAATGAAGCATCACATCATACTTCTGGTACACCTCAGTTGGTCCCTGTGATTCGGTCTGATTGGAAGCTGATACGCCTAGAGATTGTGTTCCTTGCTCTCGTACAGGAGCACCCTCTTCCGTACCTGGCTGGCGATATCTATGCATACGAAGGACATGCTCCGAGACGTGTCTGTCGCGTGTGTCTTCGATGTCGTCTGTAACAACGAAGAGTAAATCAAAACGCGAGAGAAGAGAGTCGGGCAGCGCGATGTTCTTGTGCGGGTCTTTGTGCGGATCATATTGACCGAAGATAGGGTTGGCAGCAGCAACTACACTGCAGCGAGCATTCAGGGATGTATGAATTCCTGCCTTGGCAATGGTGACAGTTTGTTGTTCCATGACTTCGTGAATTGCAACTCTGTCCACGTCGGACATTTTGTCAAATTCATCAATACAGACAACGCCACGATCGGCCATAACCATTGCACCTGCTTCCAGTCGGCGCTCACCCGTCTCCTTGTCTGAAGTCACAGCTGCGGTCAGACCAACACCTGAAGAACCGCGACCTGTTGTTGCAATTGCTAGTGGTGCTGTGTTCAGAACGAAGCGCAATAGCTGAGATTTGGCAGTAGACGGATCACCGACCATTAAGATGTTTATGTCTCCACGCAGATGAGTTCCGTTCTCGAGGTTTTTCTCGATACCTCCCAAAAGCATGAGTAAGATGGCTTTCTTGACATAATCATGGCCGTAAATGCTAGGGGCAAGAGATTGCGACAGCAACTCGAGCAGGTTCTTTTTCTTCGAAACCTTGTTGATGTTGCGGATATCGGTATCTGTGATAGTAGCAGTCGCAACACCACCACCAGACTTTGACGACAATAAAACAACATTGTTGGTTAAAATCATCGTTTTGAACAAAGCGCTGTTGTGATTGGTATTTCGGTTACCCAAGGTCCGATAGATGCCTACCAACTGAACTCGATCACCAGGTTTCACACTGTCCACAAGATCGTCGTCAAGAATAGCGTCTACTCCACGAGGAAGCTGTCCTGCAGGTGCACGCTCTGGCATCTCCTGGATGGAGATCGTCTGATGATCGCGGTACGTACAGAAGCCGTATTCTGTAATAAGGGGGTTGCCGTCGTCATCCTCGCGAGGATACACACTCGAAGTGGTGACTCCGTTTGTCATTGTTTGATCCTGGTACTCGCGGAAATGGAACATATCCTTCTTCTCGTTGTAGTGCACACTCTTCACAACCTTAGGTCGGATCAGGGAGCACCGTGTCACGATTCCTTCGATGGACACCATGTAGTTGAGAAGATGGGATGAAAGGGTACGTGGATTGCAAGAATTCAAGCCAAAGCTGCCTGCCCACGCGCAGTAGTAGATGGTATCTTTCGCAGTCTGGTCCGGTCGTGCTTGCGGGATTGTTTGGACGATATTCTTCAAGGCCTGGTCGAACGCTAGTGTGAAGTCGAAGGGCTGCTGCAGGAGACCCTGTGCGAGGTCTGGGTTATGATTGCGGACATGATCGAGGTTAACTGTCAGGCGACGCTGGTTCTTCTGGAGCATGAGAATGATATCTGATCGATAACTCCGAACTTGGGGATCATCTTGGTACCAAGTGTTAGTAGGTAGGTAACGGACAATAACGACAACAACATTTGGCGAGGAACGAATGGGCGGTGTACATACTGGGATCAAGAAACTCTTCTGCCTGGCGAATGCGATCACGCACGCCTTCATCCTGAAGCATAAATGAATCCATGATGTCGATCTTCTTTGCGATGTCTTTACCAACGAGCGACTTGGTCAAGGACGATATTTACGAATATGAGAATCGAGGGGTGAAGTAAACCCAGGCGGGGCGTTGCTGGGGCTGCTCAAAATCCCTGTCGCGCCCCTGCATTAACGCGTAGCCGGCAGCGCCTTCGCGTAAAGTGGTTGTTTGTTGAATTACATTAGTACTGTACAGTGCGACGGTGGCTGAAGTGTGGCTAAGAAGGGGTCGTGGAATCTCTCCCCGACCTGTAGACCCGTCCATGCCTATTACAGTAATGACCTATCAACGCCAGGCTAGTACTAAGTTACATACCTGCCCAGGTACTCATCTCTCTGGGCAAGGACCCCCCATTTGGATCGTTCAACCAAACCTTATGATTTGTCTCTGCTCCCCTACCTACTCTTTCACCTAGAAACCTCCTCATAAGTACATGACGCAAACATACAAATTTGTTAAACAATGTCAGTCGGACTCTCTGGCGGCGCGCACAATGCCTTGGACGAAGAAGCGAGGGCCGAGGTTGACGTTCTCAACTCGCGACTAGAGAAGACAACACAATTGACCAAGAAGATTCAATCCTGCCTCAACCGACTCGAGACAACAGGGAAAAGTGTCCAGGATGTTGCAGGGCCGCTAAATGGAGAAACTAGGCGACTACAGATATTAGGAAACAGTAAGTGACTAACGCTGTCTGCGATCAATGGCCATGGCTAACCATGTACCAGATGTCGACTCCGTCCTCGCTGCGATCGATCGCTTGCGCCAGCCTGCAGATAGCAAGAATGATGAGGAACAGATAATCCGGGTTGGCCCTGAGAAGGCTGGTCTATCCACCTACCTGGCCTCTATAAAGCGTCTAGGCAAAGCCTTGACTGAGATGCAGGCATCGAATCTGCGCGCGAACCAGCAAACTATGGCCGACTTGTCACGTCTCATTAAATCAGGCAACAGCCAGCTTGAACATCATTTCGAAACTCTGCTTCGCGGCGAGACCCCCCGATCGGTTGAACCATTGCACTTCATCACTAAAGATAAGCCCTTCCCAACACTTCCTCAGGATAAGATCGCTCGTCTTGGTCTTGTCTATTCCTATGTTGTCGAGAGTCACCACAATGGAGCCTCGGAGCTCGCCCATATTTACGCAGAGGTACGCGGCCCGTACCTCGCAACCTCTTTGGCCAACCTGGCTGCCGCGAGCGTCAATACAGCCAAAAAGAAAAGCCCGGATGCTGTTTACCGGGCGGGTACCAATGGCATCGGGACTTACTCACAGGCCATGGAGGGCTTGTTTCTGTCCGAGTACGACAACGTTTGTAGCGTCTTCTCTCGCGAAGATTGGGGTGTTATTTTCCAGTCAACCTGCCAAGCAGCTTTAGCAGAACAAGCACGAACCCTACGTGAGCTTAATGCTCATATCAAGAACCATCTCAACACAGATTGCTACCTGGCTTACGAGATCACCGAAATCATCTCCGCACTTTCTGGAAAGCTTGAAACACGAACTGGCGAATTGAAAGGAGCACTCGCCGCTGCATTGAAACCTGTCAGAGAGACCGCCAAGTCGTCTCTGGCAGAGCTCCTGGACGAAACCAGGCGTAAGGTCGGTATGCTACAGATGTTGCCATCCGATGGTGCACCAATACCCTTGGTGTCAGAGACAATGCAGCGCCTTCAAACCATGGTGCATTTCCTACGCCCAATCTCAAGCATCATGATATCCATTGGGGACGGGGGTTGGAAGTCCAATGCAGCGACTAACGGGCGTTCTACGGATGCTATTCCCAGCCTAGCATCATTTGACATTGGGGCAGATGGCAAAGAAATATTCTCGCATTACTGTCTGGATACCATCGAGACGCTTTTGTCTGGGCTGGACCAGAAGTCGCGCATACTCATGAAGAGCAGAGCTGTCGCCGGAGTCTTCATGGCCAACAGCGTTATCATTATCGGGCGAATGGTTCAGAGCTCAGAGCTCAATGACCTCCTCGAAAACAAACTTGATATTCTCGAGCAGTGGCGTAAGAAGGCAACGGCAGCCTACACAGATGTTTGCAAGGACCTTTCTGTACACCTTTTCGATACTGTCCATACTAATCGTACGCATCGGCCTACATCCGGACCTGTCGACTCAACATCTATCGTCAAGGGCTTGGGCAGCAAAGACAAGGATAAGATCAAGGAAAAGTTCACGCAGTTCAACGGCGCATTTGATGACATGGTATCCCGCCACAAATCTTACAGTATGGAGCGTGAGGTTCGGCGGATATTTGGAGAAGATATCCGTCAGAAACTACAGCCTCTGTACGAACGGTTCTGGGACCGATATCACGAGATCGATAAGGGCAAAGGCAAGTATGTCAAATACGACAAGACATCTATTGCTGCAGTTTTTGCTAGCCTGGCTTCCTGAGGGCGGCTTCGACGAGAGAACTGGCGTATACCTCAATCATCATTATCACTGAAAGATCTTGCAGCCGCGAATTCCACCCGCATCAGGAATATCAACAAGACAAACAAAATTTTGGCGCTATTCCTTTTCTTGATCTAATGGTCGAACTGGCCACGAGCTTTCCTGATCTCATTTCAAGACTTCTCGACGACTATCCCGATTTTTGACAGAACGTGCGACAGGTGATGGAGAACCATCCTGTTCATTATCCATACCTCCACTTCGGCCTACATTCTACGTTCGTCTGTCCAGCTTCCAGGGGTGACCTCGGAACCACGGACTCCTCCCCCCACAACCACTCGAATGAGTACAGGGAGCACATGCCGTGTCGATCAGCCGAAAATTGATTGCAACAGCCGATAAGCACCCGACGTCGGCGGATACTTCGTTTGGGCGCCATGTCCGGTCTGTCCTTCTGTCGGTTCTACACTTCTCACTCGGCGAAGTGTTCATTAATCAGGAAGGACATCTGGGGCAGGTACCGCAATAGTCATGAGTTCCAAGATCACTGGCTTTGCAGCAAGCTGTGCAGCAGCTATTGGTAGGTATCTGGACCTCGGTATTGGTCATGGCGAATAAGACGGGAGGGGAAAGATAATGAGGTTATGTATCAACTGTTCGGCTTTTGAAGCAAGAGGGTGACGGTATTCGACTGAAGAGAAAGTGTTTGTACTTCTCATGAGCGGTCGGAAGTTGATCGGGGAACTGGATGCTTTATACTTGGCCCTATGAAGGGACAAATAGAGGTGCCACAATTGCCTCATCCCTAGGCCCCAGAGTCAACTGAGGATGCCAGTTTGAGAGTGGCCTTGGTTGATGGTAGGATTCGGAGTTCCTAGGCCAAGGGTTTTGCGACCTTCCTCCTGTGGGATGGGCGAAACGTGAAACAATCTCGCACGCCACGTAGTGCGTTGTGATGTACAGATTCAACCTCATCCTACAGGCTTGCCATGCCCCCTAGGTACCGAGAATGACAGTGCTGTCTAAGCCAACCACACAGACATCGTCATCGTGCATGTAAGCTCAGCCCCGGGCTCTTGAAATTTCGCGCATGATAAAACGGAAGCTACTGTAGAACACTGTAGATCCCAGACCCTGGTCTGTTAGGGGGTTAACAGAAACTAACCTCTGAGCTCCAAGGTGCAAAAATAAATGACCCAAGAATCTGCTTAAGTATGGCATTAACTGACTCGCTAATTTCATTCCCTGTGCTTACAGCTGCCCACGTTTCTGATCCTCTGAGGCCAGGTAGGTGGGTGGCAGCTGTCATTGACTCATTGTGCAATGTGTTGGTGGAATTTGCATGAAATCCCGTTCCTGCAATATCGCATGATATGCTATGTGTTTCCATTTAAGTATCGTAATGGCTTGATTTTGCTGGGCCATATGGCCTCGCGTTGATTGAAATACCAGCTATAGCCAAGTATTGGACAGGACGACGGGCTATGGTTCTTTTTTGAGGTCCCATATGGCCTTGTCGTTTCGCCTAACGCGGAGACAAGACACTCAGGCTCAGTAGAATGCAACCAGCTGTCTATTCAGAAGCTAAAATAGTATCACGATCCTCATCATGGGTCGACATAATCAGCGCATAGTCTCAATATCGTCACAATGATTATCTTGCCTCGTTGACAGCACACCAACTCTATTTAAAACACATTAACAATTGCGCTAATCATCAGATCAGTCCCTACTGTAGGTACTCAATAGACGACAACCATGATTTGTAAATTGTGATGCCCTTGTCTTTTGGAACAATCTGGCCTCAGACATCAGCTGTCTGCCTCTTGATGCCGCTGCCAAAGATATCGTCAATTCGTGTTCGCCTCTCCCACACGATGACATTGTCAGCCCTGCGTTTGAAGTATAGTATGCGGTGTTGTGGAATAAACTCCTCGTCAGTCTGCTCAGTCTTCCACTGCTCCACTGCTCTTTCGCGAGCCCCTAGAAACCGGTCTTCATACCCAACGATGTAGTCGCTTGTGTCGAAGTTGGGGTCCCATCGTAGCCGGTTGAGCGCATCGGCAGCAGTGCGAAACTTACCAAGTCCAGGCACCTTGCCCACCACTGCAGCCCGAGACCCGTGAAATGCCACCGTGTTGCCCTTCCCTCTCAATTCTTCTTCGGCATCGTCGGGTTCTTCCTCCTCTTCGGGTTCTTCCTCCGAGTCCTCATCGTCTGTATCTCCGGCAAATTCCCCCCATGGACTTTGATCAACTTCCATTTCACCGAGATCGGAACCTCGAATAGTTGTTGCACTCATCCAACAATATTGAGCATCGTAATACTTCTCGTCCCGGCGGATCCTAGTCTCGAAATCATGCAATACTGTTTGAATGCTCGTACGCATCTCCTTGGCATTGTCTTTGCTCATGTTGCCGTCCCAGGCAAGCCCAATGAGGTAGCAACCATGATACTCCGCGCCTGAGCCTCCCGCTCCTTCAGAAGATGTATCTAAGAATCGGGATGGCCAAATGCGTGCGACCAAATGCTGAAGCTTCCTATTGATGTCTTTCATGTTCGTCAGCACTATAAATGTTTTAGGGTTCAAGAGAAGCCTTACCAACCAGCAACATAACACAACGAGATTCTAGCCATCCAATGAATCGGCCACTCTTTTCCTGTGATGGTCCCCAGTAGTGCGCATCAATCTTGATGTAAGTCTTGAACTCATGTAAGAACTCCGTGGCTCCTCTGCTTCTTCGTGCTTCCGCTTCCTGAGTGGACTGAAGACCCAGTACACTATTCCATGTACAGCCATCCTCAGAAAGAAGTCTATTGGCACGCTCGATTTCGGCTGCAATAGTCATCACTGTTGGGTTGGATGCTATTGGAGCGGTATTGAGCGCTGGGGCATGCCAGCCGATCAAACAGAGAGGCTCCCTGAATGTGCGGTTGTATCTCAAATCTTTGTGAAAAAACGGATCAAATACCATAGAATTTTTCCAGTCAAAATTCGCATAATGTCTGAAAAACGTGACCACGACATCTGCTGGAGATACCGTTTCGTTCCCATAAGCCAGTGCTTTACAAATTGGAACAAGAAGGACACTGATATGGATTCCACCAAGGAACCCGAATTTTGCCGAATAGATACCTCGTGCTTGGGCCCAAGACTTGATGAACAAGTGTGCCATCCGGTAAAGGACCATGTCTGGAAGTGATCGACGCAGGTAAAAAAGATCGCGAACAGGCTTGAGCTTCGCTAGAGTTTGGAAAGGCAAAGCAAACGCCGAGTCGTTGGCTGGGCGCTTCATGACTTCAGGCCACCTGTAATAGTTGATTAGCAGTGCCACTTTATGGCGTGAGTTCAAACGAGATATATAAGGGACGCGTACCTTTCAGCGATTGACGCCGCTGCACAATACTGAAGATCTACCTTGATTCCATGGACTACTAGCTCCAGCATATACCCAGAGTTGGCTTTGACCCGTCGTAAGATTCTAATATTTGCCGCTCGCTTCAATCTCTGGACAGCCAAGGCAAAGAATGTCTTGGAGCTGAATGGGCCGATACAGAGACAGTCAATATCAGACGAGCTAGTCCAGACGCCCAAGCCGTATGAGCCAACTGGAACCACAACAAACCCAGGTCCATATCGGGCATCGTCCTCTGATGCTGATAAAGTGACATCTTTTAGGGCGACCTCCAGAGCTGTGATCGCTTGAGCCCTCGTCGCTCTCTCCTGCTCTGTTGGCAGGCAGCCATAGTTTTCCAAGAATTGCTCTAAACCCTCGCCTTCACCTAAGCTTGACACGGGCCGCTGCAGTTTTATCTTCATTTCCGGAACACTTGGTCTCGACATGTCGTTCGACGATGATTGCAACAAAAGACACCTTATACCCCAGTGATCACTAGCGTATGTGGAAAAGCCTCCTTGAGTTGATTGGAATGGCGTTTGCCCAAACATGTTAAAACCATGTGGGTGATACTGTCCTGTCTTGACGAGTATTTTGTCGTATCTCTGTGGCCGGTTGTTAAGTCCGCTTCCAACAAGTTCAGCAGTAAGGGTGTTTGTCAACGGATCAAATGTAGCTCCTTGCTCTCCTTGGAAAGAGTCGAGAACACTTCTTCTTTCGTTGGTCATGTCTGAAGACTCGCCTGACTCGAGTCGAGTGGCTAGCCAGGTGTCGAGAAAGCCAGCGTCCGATAATGCCCGGTCGATATCCTGCAGCCTGTGAACGGTCTGCAACGATATGTCTTGTTTTTTACGAGCCGCTTCGATAGTATGAGAAGAAGTCACAAGATTAAAGTCGCCTGCCAATATCCACGGGTGCTGTGGGAATGTGGCCGATAGATAATCGAGCATCTTTTGAATCTCATTCTTCTTAGTAGCAACGGCTCCATCAGTGAGGCCTTGGCTGAGGTGACATGCCACAAGAATCCAAGGCTTAAACTGCCCATCTGGGGCATCATTTGTGCCGATGGTCGGGAACCGCACTACAGTACATCCTTTGTGTTTCCTTTGAAATGGCAAGTAATGCCACTCGAACGGAAACTTACTCAGGACGACGATGTTGAGAAGACTGGGAAGCGGCTCGGCGCCTGTGTTGCTGGGAGACTCATGAGAGACGTAAGGATAACGACCACGTAATTCATCGCTGGCAAGGAGATCAGGGAGAAAGTGGTCTGTGACCTCTTGAAGAACAACGATGTCTGCGGCAGCTTGAGCGGAAAGTAGGTTCTGTACCAAAGGTGCATGTCGATGTGATTGAGGAGGCCACTCAAACTCGGCTAAAACGTTATAAGAAGCAACAACTAATCGATCCAGCACACGCTCACTGGCATCTGGCGCCTTTTCTAGAGGTTTGGTGGGCTCTGAAAAACAGTGAGATGGTTGAAAGGTGATACGTGACATCTCTCCCAGACGATCAGTGAAATCTTGGGGTGGCGTTGTCTGAGTGAGCGTGCCTGATTCGAGGTTCAGGGTCCCCCAGAGCTTCATAGGCCGAGGGCCACTACCGCTCTGTGCAAGAGATTCGCGAACGAGAATAGCAACTTCTCTCACTTCCCATCTTAGAGGCGCCAGGAGGCGAGCCTTTTCCAGAAGGAAGTGATGTGGTGCAGCTTCAGAGTCTTCACTCTGGCCAATTGTCATATGGGGTATGAAGTTTTCATCCGTTGAATCTTGAGGCTGGCCAAGGGCACTTGAAATGTAATTCTTGAGCTTTGAGAGCTGATTTACATTATGCTTCGAGCTTTGGCCCAAATATATAGTGTTGTGATGCTTGTGTTTAAAGCAGTCGGCGATATCGAGGACCAATTGAGGTTGGTGTTCTGACGCATTCCCTTGAAGAACTTGGGCTGCATGCTCCAAGACTTCAGGCTGCACAAATGGGTATATGATATTCACATGGGGAGGCCAAGCGGTATAAGCCTTGTCGTAAAGGCATCTCAGACGATCTACTGATGACCATAATTCTCGAGGCGGAATAGCGCATAATGCAGTCTCATGAGAGTCGAAAGAGAAACGAGGTGTAGGTGTGATATTCTCCATTTTTAAGTAGGCGATTGGTGTTAGCCGGGAGAAATAGATGTCGTCTAATAGGTAATGAATGACAAGGGCGCTACAAATATGCGCAAAATTGTCCGCGAAAATCAACCAAGCGTTGCTCTTTCCTGTACGTCGAGATAGAAGTCGAATTCCGTTACTGATGAGCTGAGCTGGTAACTGATGAGGTCTGGCACTCCGTCTTTTATGGTTTATTACCCTGTAAGACTGAAACTTGATGTTGCAGTCATTGTCATACGTTGACTCATAAAAGCACCTTTATTATTTACATAAGTACATCGAGCAAGGCTATGCTTCAAGATCGCTAGCTGGTTTCGTCAAATAGTTCTACGGTATGACTCAGGGAATGCTATATAGTATGTGCATACGAGCAATTGGATCCATACTATTACTTGCCTCTTGCACGGCCCTGCCTGGGCTGCCATCCAGGATGGAGTCCTAAGTCTAGGCCTCCAGGGCGTTTTTTTGACCCCTCCATGGACGCCACGGCTACCACCTAGCACAGTTATCAGTGGGGAACCCATACCTAACTGTCTACGGGATAACCCCCACTTTAACACTAGCCAATTATCTCCTGCTCAGTTTCCTTGTGAACACATAGCTTCATAGCTAGACACCGTCGCTCTTGAGACCATTCCATAATATTCGACATCCCTTCAACCATCGAGCTTCCATACCTGATACTCACCCAGGTGCTCTTCGAAACAACATAACCGTGTACTTTCTTGCTGGCGCATATTGTCCGCCGTCGCCGCTATCATGGACTACGAAGCGATAAAGGAGCAATGGAGCGAGGTCGAGGATCGCGATGGTGTCCGTTTGAGTTGGAATGTCTTTCCCAGCTCCCGCATGGTGTGTAGACTGCTCAATGATTTCTTCTCTTAGACTCACATTGTTCAGGAAGCTTCAAGACTTGTTGTGCCCATTGGAGCACTCTACACACCCTTGAAGGAGAAGCCCGATACTCCTTTGTTGCATTTTGAGCCAGTCACCTGTAAACAACCTTGTCGTTCAGTGTTGAATCCCTTCTGGTATAGCCCGATCTTGTCTAGCTGGTAGTATGCTCCTCTCTTTGCTAACTTGACCCCCAAGCCAAGTCGATGTTCGCGCAAGAGTTTGGATCTGCCCTTTCTGTCTGTCCAGGAACCAACTGCCGCCTCACTACAAAGACATTACTGCAAACGCTATCCCCCCCGAGCTCCATCCAGCCAACACTACGATAGAATACCGCCTGTCTCGACCAGCTCCCGCGCCACCAATCTTTCTATATGTTGTGGATATGTGTCAGGAGGCAGACAGCCTTGCCTCCTTGAAGGAATCGCTCGTGATGAGTCTGAGCTTGCTCCCAGAGAACGCTCTTGTTGGTCTTATCACGTATGGCACGATGGTACAGCTCGCTTGAACCACTTTACACATGCTTGTTTCGCTCACATTTCAATAGGCACACGTCCACGAGATCGGCTACGAGGAATGCGCCAAATCCTACGTCTTCCGAGGTAGCAAGGAGTACGCCGCAAAGCAAGTCCAGGAGATGCTCGGCTTGTCAACCTCTGGTGTACGGCCCGGCATGCAATCCCAGCCTGGCCGACCATTTCCCGCAGGCCCAGCATCTCGCTTCCTTCTGCCTGTCCAGCAGGCTGAATTTCAATTGACCAAGGCCCTGGAGTCACTTCAGAAAGACCCCTGGCCTGTCGCCAACGACAGACGTAACCTTCGATGTACTGGCGTTGCGCTCAGTGTTGCCGTTGGCCTTCTTGAATCGTCTTTCCAGAATGCTGGTGGTCGCATCATGCTGTTTGCTGGTGGCCCTGCTACAGAAGGACCTGGAATGGTTGTTGGGCCTGAGCTGAGGGAGCCCATTCGATCTCATCATGACATTGATCGAGACAACGTCAAGTACTACAAGAAAGCCCTGAAGGTATAGTTGCAGATGGGAATCGTTCTTCTGATACAATACTAATGCTGGGACACAGTTTTACGAGAACCTTGCTAAGCGCACTGCACACAACGGTCACATCATCGACATCTTCGCTGGTTGCCTAGACCAAGTTGGTTTACTCGAAATGAAAGGGCTATGCAACTCGACTGGTGGCCACATGATTCTGACCGATAGCTTTACATCCTCCATGTTCAAGCAGTCATTTGTGAGAATCTTTGAAAAGGATGGAGATGATAACCTCCTCATGGGTTTCAACGCCGTGCTGGAGGTTTTGACCACAAAGGAACTCAAGGTCACAGGTCTTATTGGCCATGCAGTCTCCCTCAACAAGAAATCCATTTCTGTTGGCGAATCTGAATGCGGCATCGGCAATACGTGCTC
This sequence comes from Fusarium transvaalense, assembly GCA_013623685.1. Taxonomy (NCBI): domain Eukaryota; kingdom Fungi; phylum Ascomycota; class Sordariomycetes; order Hypocreales; family Nectriaceae; genus Fusarium; species Fusarium transvaalense. Next base: position 200,846 of record JABFFG010000023.1, read on the forward strand.
CTGGAAGATGTGCGGCATTGATCCCAAGTCAAGCTACGGAATCTACTTCGAAATTGCTGGTCAGGGTCCAGCTACGCATCAGCAAGCGCCGCAGAAGGGTATGATGCAGTTCCTGACATACTATCAGCACTCTTCTGGTCAGTTCCATCTCCGTGTTACAACGGTTGCCAGGAACCTAAGCAGCCCTGCTGGGGATCCAGCAATTGCGCAATCATTCGACCAAGAGGCTGCAGCTGTCCTCATGTCACGTATCGCTGTTTTCAAGGCCGAGGTCGATGATGGGCCTGATGTCTTGCGATGGGTCGACAGGATGCTGATTCGGTTGTGCTCTCGTTTTGCTGATTATCGAAAGGATGACCCTTCATCTTTCCGATTGGAAAAGAACTTCACTCTATACCCGCAGTTCATGTTCCACCTTCGACGAAGTCAATTCCTCCAGGTCTTCAATAATTCTCCTGACGAGACAGCATTTTACCGACATGTTCTCAACCATGAGGATGTTAGCAATTCACTTGTCATGATACAGCCCACTCTGGACTCCTACACCTTTGACCAGGAAGGCGGCCAGCCTGTTTTGCTCGACTCTGCTTCGATCCAGCCCACACATATTCTTCTTCTCGATACTTTCTTCCACATCTTGATTTTCCACGGTGAGACAATCGCCGAATGGAGAAAGGCGGGATACCAAGAACAAGAGGGATATGAGAACTTTGCTGGTTTGCTTGAGCAGCCGAAGGAAGACGCTCGTGTAAGTCTTAATTCCTACCCCTTCTTGGCCACTGTTTACTCACAATTTCTAGGATCTCATCACTGATCGATTCCCTCTCCCCCGATTCATCGTTTGTGATGCGGGCGGCTCTCAGGCTCGATTCCTACTGTCCAAGCTTAACCCATCTACCACACACACGACTGGCCCGTACGGTGGCGTAGGAGCCACGACTGCTCAGACAATCTTCACAGATGACGTATCCCTCCAGACTTTCATGGACCATTTGATGAAGTACGTTTTTCAAAACATGCAGTTATGAGTTAATTATATGTGACTAACCATTTAACTAGGCTTGCCGTGAGTGGTGCCAACTGAAGTGGCCCGTGAATAGCTTCGTTATAGTCGTGGAGGCATCTGCAGACATCACGAAAATATTAAACTTTTGTAAGAATTAGTGCAGAAGATGATCATCCGTAATGAGGCCATAATCCCAATGGAAAGAGCAATAGATTAGTATTTGATATTGCGAGCTCTATAATTGATCCGCAGGTGTTTCAGTGGACATACATCCGTCTTCTCCCCACCCGTGCTGAGCCTCCCGTCCCATTGTGATGACTAAGGTATCTTCACGTGACCCTCAGCAAGATCTCGCTTCCTTGTCGTTAGGGCAGATTTGGCGGGGCGCACATTTTTAGTGATTCTGAGGATTGGAACTTTTCTTCTTTTTTTGAGCAACCTTCATTCGCCTTACATCCGGCACGCAAACCACGAGCCTCTGCCGACTTCAACGACAACGACAGCACAATGCGTACGTTTTACTGCCGAATGCTTTTCAACGGGCTATCTGCTAACGCAAGGAACAGCTCCCAAGTTCGACCCCAATGAGGTTAAGGTGATGTAGGTTGATTCTGTGAATGGGTTTCTTGGTCGACTCGTAACTGACATATTATAGCCACCTCCGCGCCACTGGTGGTGAGGTCGGTGCCTCCTCTGCTCTTGCTCCCAAGATTGGTCCTCTGGGTCTCTCTCCCAAGAAGGTCGGAGAAGACATTGCCAAGGCTACTGGTGACTGGGTATGGTTCTCGAACTCTTGTGTCGTGTCAGGAAGGTGCTTACAATTTTACAGAAAGGCTTGCGCGTAACTGTCAAGCTCACCATCCAGAACCGTCAGGCCGCTGTCTCCGTTGTCCCCACTGCTTCTTCTCTGATCATCAAGGCCCTCAAGGAGCCTCCTCGTGACCGCAAGAAGGAGAAGAACATCAAGCACAACAAGTCTGTTGCTCTTGACGAGATCATCGAGATCGCCCGCACCATGCGATACAAGTCTTTCGCCAAGGAGCTCTCTGGTACCGTCAAGGAGGTTCTCGGTACCGCCTACAGTGTTGGCTGCCAGGTCGATGGCAAGCCTCCCCAGGCTATCATCGAGGCCATTGACAGCGGAGATATCGACAGTAAGTCTAGAAAATCTTTGTTGTGTAATTTAATACTAACATATCTCACAGTCCCCGAGGAGTAAATTCGGTCTTTCACGAATCCAAATACCACAAAACAATAACAATAGATCCATTGTCTGATGGTCCCCTCATGAACCACTTTTCTTATTTATCGTGAACATGACACTATGTGAATGCGTGACAGACCCTTGACTCACTCTGAGATCTACCATAACGCCCTGTGGTTTATTTCTATTTTTGTTCAAGGAAGAGGAACGGAAGCCCAATACTCACCGCGACATACTAGCTATCAAGCTCTTGTGGATGTAGCGGTCCATCATCATGGCCACAAACCTTTTGGGAACCCGACGATTTTCCATCTATAGTCCTTCATGCTCATTTCTGGGTACTCGTGGCACTCTTATGTTCGCTACGTAAACCTATCTTGATAGTCAATGCAGCCAAATAGGAATATAGGGTCAAAATAATCAATAAATAGAGAAATATATGTTCTCTATGTATTTCATTTATACGGTCATTTCTTCGTTACTGTAATGGCATCTAACATTAGGTTTTGGACATAATGTATATATAAGAAATATTGACGCTCAGAGATACTAAACTATAATTTTGCAGTATTTCCGATGGAAAAGGTACTGTTAATACCAGCACAAATTGGCAAGATAGACATTCCTAGAAGGACATTTATTATTTGTTACTCGAATGGGACCTCAACCTATCACTCTGTTCAACTGTTAGCCATTCTCCAGTGTAATTTCTGTTCCATATCTGTGGACAGGGGTGCATATGTGACATTTCACAATCGACCCATTCCCCATGATTCGATTGCTGGCGTCCAATGACTTAGACATCCATGCTTCAACATTCTGATGTCGGGAGTCTAAGCAGATCAATTTTTGCGCTTGGTCCATAGTTGCTAAAAAGAGAGGCAAATTATATTTGACTGCAATCCGGCTGCTTAAATGTACCTCCCCCATCAGAATCGATCCAATATCACAGTTGTTAGGATTTGTCTCAGATGAAATATGGTGGAATCAAATGGACTTTTGACTCATCGTCGGTTAGGATTGCCGTGGCTCATTGGGGAAAAAAGCGGGCGGCGCAAGCACGGGCTGTGTAGCAGAAGCCTGTTAGGCCTGTTGGTTGGTTATGGAGGTACCCCTCTTCAAGCTCAGCTCTGTGTCTCCGTTTCTCCCGCTTCAAAGTGGACCGCCCTGGCCATCAGTCAAAGCCAAATGTTCACTACCTACTACCTACGTACCTTAATTTACTCTATTCAATCTGGCGCTACCTGTCGGGCAAACGAACGTGCCGATATTATACAATAGCTCGTTTGCTTACCCGTGGTAAACATCGTACTTCAACCTTTCATTCCCAGAAGCATAAATCTACACTTGATAGAATTTTGGCGATTTCGGCCTATGGGCAAGCTCTCATGCCCTGCCACTGCGACTCGAAACTCATCATTGCGGCGATGAACGCGACTGTTCTTTGCTGTGCGACTTGATCACGGTCTAATTTGCGATAGACTCAATAAGGCTTTCTCCAGAGCAACAGGGCCGATCTACCAGAGCTCTAAGAAGTGGAAGGCTTCCATCCTTACGGATTGCTGAAATTGCCAGTCTTGCGCTGGCGCAGCCCTCGCCCTTCTAACTCGCTCAGATGCTTGTCAGCAGTCAACTCATTACTTTGATACCCAGCGTAGCCGCCAGCCATGCCCTTTGACCAACAGGCCATGCTCAGCCGCCATTCACCAGTGTCCTTTGTCCTGCATTTCCAGTCAGTTTTGCTTCCTCGCCAATATACCCCGTTGTCATGTTACCTCTTCTTCAAATCCCCCCTCCTGCGATGACGCCGCCGCAGTCGAACCTCGATACCACCATATTTCCGAACAACGACGCCTCCTCTTTCAGTGACCATCGCCTCCATAATGTCGCATCGCCCTATCAACAGTCATTCGCGATTCGCACGTCTCGACCTCAGCGGCTCAATAACTCATTCGGCTCTGCTCTCTACCCGCAACGCCAAGAATATCACCTCCGGCGAAAGACTCCGAATGGAACTATTGATGCCGGTTACGACGGATCACCATCGCCATTCTCGCATGGTCCTCCACCTCCGAAACATCTATTCCAACCTCGCTCGGCGACTGCTGCAGCATTTCCTCCCACCGGCCCGTCAATACACCAGCCTCACTTCACCACTAGTATAGATCTCCACCATTCATCTTCAGCCGGCAACAAAGGGTTTGACGACGATCCGCAAGTTCGTTCCAGGTCATCTACTTGGGCTTATGGGGGCGATGCAGCACAGCACCATGGCGCCTTTCCTGGTAACCATTATGCCTTTCATCAAGCTGAAGCGCAATTTAACCCATATGGCCAACCCGAAGCGCCTGGGGGGTTCCCAAATCTTTATCAACCAGTGTTAAGAGCTCACGAATACAATGTCAGGGCATTTTGTCCGCCTCCGGTTGTCATGAACGAATCCCTGCCTTTTGGTCAACCAGCCATTCACATGCCCTGGAACTTTCATGCTCAGGCTGGCGTTATTCCAAGGCATATTCCACAGCAAGGTCTTGGCCCTTTCCAACACCATACTGTTCCCGGGATTGCACATCCGTCTTCCTTTGCTCCTGTTATTGAAGCGAAACCCCAGGGAAATACCGGTTATGAGTTGGGCATGCCCATTCAATCATATGCTGGAACTACTCATATGAGTAGCCCGCAAGGGTTCAGAGAGAAAGTGCTGTTGCAAGCTCACAAGGTTTATATTGACCTCCTAGCGTGTATGCAAACCATTCGAAAACCAAACCCGACCAAAAGTGCAACAGGAAACAATGCATCGCCAAGGCTTCTCGTTTACCCCAAGCCTCCAAAGCCATCCTTGAGGATCTCCGAGGCAGCTCTCGGGCACGAGGTTGCACCTTTCAGGCTGTCCCAAGAACACGAACAGTATCAAGGATACACCAGTAGGAGGCATTCGGCACATCACTTCCAAGGGTCTTCCAACAATTACTTACCCATGGGGAATACGACTCCATTCGCGGCAGCCAAGTCTACGCTGGATGTGCTCAGCAACCTCTGCGAACAGAGTAGCTGGGGTTGGATTGATGGGATGATGTTGGGGGGTTGTCTGCACTATGGTCTAGAACAATATCAAGAGGCACTGGAATGGTTCTCGAGGATTCTTGCCCTTGACTCGAGGTAAACCTCTTCTCCTACGTGAACTGTCAAGTGGCTGTTCATTAGTCTAACTCTTTCGCAGCGATGTCGAGGCAATTACGAACAAAGCCGCCACTCTTTATTGCCTTAATCGTCAAGATGAGGCCGAAAAACATTGGATTCGAGCTGTCGAAGTGCAACCAAGTTATCTAGAAGCCATTGAACATCTAGTTGGTTTGCTATATAAGAAGCGCAGCAAAGAGGCTGTTGAAATTATTGACCATGTCCAGCGCGCTCTGAGAATATCTTCGGTATGTATCCCGCAACAGAAAGTCAGTATCAGCCAGCCACTTTCTAGCAATGACCCTATGCAGACTGCTCTAGTTTGCGGCCACCAAATAGCTAATGCAAGATAGGTGCAAGATCAGCGACATGGGCCTCGGGGGTTTCATGGTCAAGCAGCGAAGTCTCCCGATTTCGCATCAAGTGGCTACGCACTGCCCGCAAAAGAGAATGGACGTATACTAGCTCTGATACATGCAAAAGGAACTATGCTATACAGTCTCAAAGAAATCAACAGGGCATCCGAAGCGTTCGAAGAAGCCGTGTTGATCAGTGTTGGTCGTCGAATGACTGGCATACAGGATCTTGTTCGTCAAATTCAGGCAGCATTATCACCAAACGAGAATTTAAATTCCAATGGGCAAGTTGGGTACAGCATGCGACCCTTGTTACTCCCCCCTGAGCGTGCTCGTCACACTGCACAGCTGGTTTTTGGTGGTACCGGAGCTCTACCAGGACTACAGCATGTGGCCGAAGGCTCAACTAAGCGAGCAGCTGTACAGACCACTAGTAACTCATTATTATCGCTAGCAAAGATATTTCAAGATTCCTTGTCAACTGGACAAGGGGCACCAAATATCCTGCGACGCCCTTCAGGGGTTGAAGATATCCTCGCTCTCTACTATCTGTCTTTGTCCCTCCAGGAAAGTCCTTCTACGGCCAACAATGTCGGCATTCTCCTCGCTGGCGTGCAACAAGCTACGCCCAATCCCCCAAGGCCAAATTCGGATGTTCTCTCTCATCCAGGCATTCCTGGAATTGTACCAGGAAGTGGTCTGGCTTTGGCTCTGGCATATTACCACTACGGGTTGCGTTTGGATCCCAAACACGTACATTTGCATACCAATCTGGGTAGTTTACTCAAAGACATTGGTCAATTAGATCTCGCTATCCAGATGTACGAACAGGCGGTGTCATGCGACGGGACCTTCGATATTGCCCTGACTAACCTCGCCAACGCCGTCAAGGACAGGGGACGCATCAATGACGCAATTTCATACTACAAACGGGCAGTCAATTCAAATCCCGACTTCGCTGAGGCTGTTTGTGGTCTATCAACCGCTCTCAATTCTGTTTGTGACTGGAGAGGCAGAGGTGGGGTCATGCTCAAATCTGGGAAATACGATCGATGGCATGTTGATGACCAAGGTCTGCTCATCGATGCTCGAGCTCTTGGGCATGAGGATGGTCTCGTCAGCCGTGTCATTCGCATCATTAATCGCCAGTTGAGCGAGGCATCACATTGGGGGCGTGGTATTCTTGACGATAACCGCATCGCTGCTTTTGCGCAACAGATCCAAGATCTTGGCCTAGGCGCATCACATGAGCTTCAGCAGAACCTGAGAAATTGGAAGAACAAGCGATGGGAGGGTGCGCGCGTCGTTCGCTTGATAGAGCGCGCGACTCGTGCAACACAATGGAAGTGGTACCGCGATCGTCACGTATCTTTCAATCAAGCACCCGCTCGATATACTCGACTTCGTTTGCCCAACGGACTCGCAGTACCTTCGGCCCCTACGGTCCTTCCCTTTCACACCTTCACCTGTCCCCTATCTGCGAAAGATATACGACTGATTTCTCAGCGTAATGGAATCCGAATATCTTGCTCGACATTGCGACTGCCATGGTTACCTTCGACGGTGTACCCTCCACCTCCTCCCCCAAATCCTCACCTGAACATAGGATATGTATCATCAGACTTTAACAATCACCCTTTAGCTCATCTGTAAGCCCCTCAATCCTTTGCGTAAGTATGTAGAGATACTAATCGCTTTTGGAATCTTTCTAGAATGCAATCTGTATTTGGATTCCATGACCCTCGACGCGTGCGCGCCTTTTGCTACGCCACGACGGCAAGCGATCGATCTGTACATCGACAGCAGATCGAACGTGAGGCTCCTGTTTTCCGTGATGCTAGCGGTTGGCCTGCAGACAAGCTAGTTGAACAAATCGTTAGCGATGAAATTCACGTCCTTGTAAATCTCAACGGCTATACACGAGGAGCTCGCAACGAGATCTTTGCCGCGCGACCTGCGCCAGTCCAAATGTCTTTCATGGGCTTTGCTGGTACATTAGGTGCCGAATGGTGCGACTACATATTGGCAGATAGCACAGCCATTCCTCCCGAGACCCTGCGACCCTGGCGTGGAAATTCCAAGGTCGCCGATGTATTCCAGGATGAGACAGAGGGTGAGGAAGAGGACTGGATGTACTCGGAGAATATTATATTCTGCCGAGATACGTTCTTCTGCTGCGATCATGCCCAATCTTGTGACGAAGGTGAACGGTCAGTCACTTGGGAACAAGAACAGCAACGTCGGTGGAAGATGCGAAAAGAAATATTCCCTGGGTTGGCCGATGACATTATAATCATGGGCAACTTCAATCAGTTGTATAAGGTAGGTTACTCATGGCCCACCATGTTCCCACATTCTGTAACTAACTAATCTCGTCAAGATCGAACCTACTACATTCAGAACGTGGTTACGGATCCTGGCGCAGGTTCCCAAGGCGGTGATATGGCTTCTTCGATTCCCCGAATTAGGAGAAGCCAACTTACGACGGACAGCAAAGGCATGGGCTGGGGAAGAAGTTGCCAGCCGCTTGGTCTTTACTGATGTTGCGCCAAAAAGTCAGCATATCTCAAGGGCTCGAGTATGCGATCTATTTCTCGACACCCCAGAGTGCAATGCTCACACAACGGCGGCTGACGTTCTTTGGTCGAGCACGCCTTTACTTACACTTCCTCGTTATCCATACAAGATGTGCTCTCGAATGGCGGCATCAATCCTCAAAGGAGCCCTGCCAAAATCGGACGAGGGTCGGCAGGCTGCAGCCGAACTGATTGCCGAGAACGAAGAAGAATATGAGCAGCGTGCAGTCAAACTTGCCAGCGAGCTCAATTACACCATATCAGCAAGTGGCTTTGGTCAGGGGGAGGGTCGTCTGGCCGAGATACGCAAGTTACTATGGGAAAGCAAGTGGCATTGCGGGCTATTCAACACAAGACGATGGGTTAACGATGTCGAGACGGCGTATGAGGAAGCATGGCGGCGGTGGGTCGCTGGCGAAGGTGGTGATATTCATCTATGAACAAAGACGACGAACGAGGTAATTGTATTTGATAATGGCATAGGAAGAGTGGTCGTCAGATCATGGGACCTAGCAAGAGGTCGGCTGGAATTTTTGAACAAGCAAGGAGCTGCATGGGTATGCTACGGCATATTACAATGGGTCTGGTTAGGGCTGGCGTTCGGAGCATATTCCCATATTTAATAGGTTCGACGGTGCGGTTAGGCATTACTGCTCGCAGCAACTGGGGGATCAGTTCTGCGTATCTGAAAGTGCCAGTTCATCGACACCTCCGTTACCCGGTTATGAAAGCGAAGAGCCACCAAGGTCGAGGCCGGTGCTAATCCACTTTATTTGGGACAACCCAGAAGTCTGGGTGGACAAAGGCATACCCTGTCGTTTGCAACCAATAATGTCTGCATATGTTGACGTTCTTGTGTCGATTGCAACTTTGTGTTCCCATCCATGCTACCAAACTAAGCAGCCAGGTAAAGCCCAAGTCATTGTAAGTCACGTTCGCACGCAAGGAGCGCCGGTGGGTTCGCCAAACCTGACGCACGTTTTGGAAAGCATATTCCTCTAAAAGATGTGCCGATCTATCTGAGCGTTAAGAAGGAGGTGGTCTCGACAGTGTATCAGAATTTGGTGATGAACTTTCAGGTATAGTATAGGGTGGGCGGCCTGTCAAGACGACGGATTCGGTAGCAGGTCAGAGAGGAGAAACTGTAAAAGGAAAATGATGTGACCGCATCCGAGCTGAACCAGGGTAACTAGCGAGGAAACGGTGTAACACAACAGGGGAGTAAGGCGCGCTATTGGACAAGCGAAATGTCAACTGAGAAGCCAGCTGAGCTGAGCTGAAAGCCGTTGTCCGTCTTCCTTGGCGTAATCCAAAAACGGCTTGGTATTGAGAAGGGAGGCCGACGCCACAACGTTTTTTTCTTGTGTCTGGTGTTTAGTGGCCGAGGTTCACCTGGAGTAGAATTAGGGGCTCCATCAACGTCTGAGCGGGGAGGGACTATTGGCAATACGGTACTATATCGTCATCTGCCCTGCCCTGCCCTGCCCACCAGGTAATCTGTCTGTCCCCTGATCCAACAAGTAGGGTAGGGCAGAGGAGAGCAGAACAGTTGGGTATTTCCCTAGATTCTAGCCTCAGCCTCGGTAAGTATGGAAAATGCACCGGAACCCTTACTTATGACGATATAAACTACTAAAGTGGTTCACACTGGAGAGGGATTGCAACGGTAATCGAGGGAATGGAGATCGTCTGGGAGCACAGCACAGCAGAGCACAGCACAGCACAAGTGGCTCTCCCCTATTTACAGTGCAGTCAATCTACGACCAGGGAGCGAGTCAGATGTCGTCACTTAACGCAGGATGGGGGCATTCAGTTGGTTGAGATATGAATTGGTGTCCTCCCTTATGCCTGAGCGTTCTGCGCTGTGATCCCGAATGCGTGGGCTGATCCGAGCTCAACGGACGCCAATTGTCAATCTTGCCTTGCCGACTCATAGGCCTACCCTGTTTGAGTCTAGTCGTGCCCGTTTTTGTTTCGTTTCGTTTCCTTCTGTGGTAGTGGTTCTCTACCAACCATGACCCTGCTCCTCTGATCCTGGCCATGGCCATGTTGTTATTCTCCGCATCTTGAAGAGACCGACGGGGGCGGGCTATAACGTACGTTAGAGGGAGAAAGGGTAAGAAGCGATAGGGTATGGGTGTTCTTGCTATCCAGATTTACAATTAGACAAAATACGGGATGTGCCCTCAAATCCTCTAGATGGGGATGGCAGCAATCTTATTTTACCATGACAGTGTAACGGTGGGTGATCAGACGAGTCAGGTATTGGAAGGTCACCGTTGTCAGGGATTAGCCCAAGTAGGGATACCCTTAGATATATTTATGCTTGGTCGCAAGTAGCTCATGTGTTGTCCTCAATCAATGTGAGAGAGCGTTATAAGGGTGTCAGCCAGTCAGTCTTTAAGTGTCTTTGGTCAAGCTCTAAAACCTTTGAGGTTCCTTTCTTGCCTACTTGTGTAAGGACATGGCAGGTAGCCCAGATACTTACTTACCTGTTGTTTAGGTATATATAAATACATCTGTCTCGATTCCGATGGACAAACACGGGCGCACCATCATCCTCATCATGAACTCACTGAGTTGAAGCCGAATAGTCTCGGGAATGCACTGTCAAGAAGTCCGACAGAAGCGTTGCAATGAAACTCCACCGATCAGCCGGGACGTCCAAGTTACTGCAACCCAAGTTGAACGTATTGACTATACGGCAGCCCATGCTTGTTAGAGTGGTATCGTAGCGTTCTTGAAGCCTGAAGATCCCAAGCAGGTGGCTCAGGACAGCAGCCACCCGTTGTCGATGATCGCCCTACCTTTGACCCTGGCCCTGACCGTTCACTTCCCTCCGCTAGATTGTCTATGCGCAGACCAGAAAGGCCCACAGCGCACGCACTGGTAGCGATGGCGACGGTGAGGCCTGGAACCATGGTAGCGTGGGTCCCGTCATTGGCGTTGAAACGAAACGACTCAGTTCGATCAGAGCTAACAGTCACTTTAATTGCTACATGCTCCGTGCAATCCATATACTAATCAGAACTAATACGGATACTGCTCAATATAGATATATCGTTCCGTACAACTGAAGATCTGAGAGTATTTGTATGTGCACTGTTGATGGTTGGTAACAGGTCTAATGTACGAGCAATGCAATGTGATGCCGAGTCTTACACGCCAAGTCTGTACAAAGGACGGGCACATACTGCACTTGCACTGGCTATAGTGGGAGCGACAAAAGTTCTTGCAGGCTCTACTCTATCCAGCCCGAACGAAGGTGGCGGAAGAGGTTTGTGATGTATCGTGTGAATACTTGCGTGCATCCATCCATCCAGGTAAAGTAGCGGTACGAATGTAGCCAGGAACACTGACGTACACAGATAGATGTGAAGAAGAAAGAAAAAGAAAAAGAAAAGGGGGTCTTTCGATTGTTTCCTGGTCATTGCAAAGTAAAATAACGGAGGGTTTGGTAGTGATAAATGCTAGTTGAATAAGTTCCATGAGGGCAGAAGGATGGAGGCAGGGCAACCTGAAGGGCCGAGAGCCAGATAGAGCCTACGACATGAAAAGTGAAACTGCAATCATCGAACTTTGGTGGTCAGGGTATTTTCCTAATGCGACAGAAGGGTTCTAGGCATCCAGAAAGGTAGAGGCAGGAATTGGAGAGGATGGGTTTGGTGGCTTGGTCTGACGGCAAGGTCCGAAAGAGTTGGACCGATGATTGACAGCCATTGCAACTACCATAGCCATCGTCGTGTGAACAGTCACTTTTGCCCAGGTCATACCGGCAACGCTTTACCCGTCGACCTCATCCGTACATCAACAGTGAATAGAGGGCTTGGCTGTTGCCGATTGCGTTGGACGATGAGGAGAGAGCAGAAGGGCAGGACCAACAGCACCCATGAAGTTTATTGTACTAGCCATGCTCCCAACTGAATGCAGTTACGTACGCGTTGTCGCTCACCTGCTCTGATATTGAGTTTGTTTTGTTTTTATGATTGATTGTTGGTGGATAGCAAAGCCTCCCTTCAGGAGGCCAAAGTTAAGCGTGTTATTAGGCCGACTGACAGGTCTGTTGGGCGACCAACTGTGCTGTGTTTGTGACTCCTCGAGTCTATATTACATGCGAGGCTTGGTATTGCCGGGTAGAGACCGTTCACGGACACGACATTTGTATGCGTATGTGTATGTGTGTATGAATATTCTGCGTTTATGTTTGAGCGTGACCTTGAATTTTGTTGGCATTCCACACAATGTGTTGCTATGCAATGGACCCGTAAGTAAGTAAAGATTTGTAAAGTTTTCTTGATATTGGTCGCGACAGTGATAGCGGCAGAGAGAGTTGATAATCTAATCGAGTCGCGTCGAGTCGAGCCGAATCGAATCGAGCCTGGGTCAAGGAAGGAAGGGACGAGGCCAAACGATTGAGTGAGTACTAAGGTAGGCAGTACGATCCAAGACGGTACAGTACACAGGAGGCAGTTACGGAATTCATCGCATCCGGCCAACGTTAAGCCAACCAACCGCAACAGTAATAGCCACAGCAACATAGACAGCAGTAGCAACAGTTGACATGGAGCGATACTCTGTACTGTCTGTAGTATCCGTAGGACAGCAACATCCATCTAGACTACAGAGTACCCTGCCAGTCACTCACTCCCTCATTCATATCGCTTTGACAGCAGCGGGTCGAGGCGCTTAGCCAATCCCGTCACGATATAAGACCTTGTCGTTGACTGAGGTAGGGTTCACCCCTCCACTGAAGGTTAGAGTCTCCACTATATGCTCTGTACCTAGCTGGAGATGGATACGTAAAGACCGGGTCCGGGCAGCTTGGGTTAGTGGAGTCTGTTTTTTCTTTCTTTCACAATCACACCCTGTGGAGATCTACCGCACCCCAGACTATCACACGCCTACTCTGTACGGTACGCAACGCACACTCTTCCCACACACACCTCGATTGATTTGAGATAAACCAGATTCACGCCCCCCCTGGTCAAGAGCGCCACTATGCAGCGTACCTAGCGCAAACCAGTTCAGTTCACTTCAGTTCACTTCAGGTCGCTTCAGTGCAATGTAATGCAGTAAACTCGACAGCGGCACCACAGGCAGGCAGGTATCCTGGTGGCAGATCAAGAAACTTTGTTGACCGGGGTGCCAAAACCAAAAACCAAAAACAGAAGCCAGAAGCTCGGTCGGTCACTCCTTCTTTCCATTACACCCCCCCTCTTGCACTTCCACCCTCACCCTCACCCTCACCCTCACCTCACCCGGGTGTCACGACTTTACTTTTCCCCATACATTACACACGCTTCATACTTTCCTTCCGCCCCATCCTATTCTATCCCATCCCATCCCATCATCCTTCTTCTCACGAATATTTTATCACCCTACCTCCCTCCTTCTGAATCAAGATCTCTTCCCCTGAGCCTCATCTCATCCCATCTTAACCCAACCCAACTCTACTTAACTCAACTCAACTCTACTTACTCTATACTCTTTCATCATCAACAAGCTTTTAACTCTAATCTTAATCAAAACCCAAAGACCAGCGCACAAATATTTATTTATTCGCCCGTTCGTCTCTTGGAGTCAACACGATTTCACAGTTACATCTTCTCTCTACCTACACTCAAGACTATTCCACAGCCGAGTCATCTTCACACTCACCCACAGACAACATGAGTTCCTATCACAGAAGAGGCCCTTGGTCCCAGCAAGAAGATTATGATTTGATGAACCTCGTCCAGCAACATGGCCCTTTGAATTGGGTCCGCATTGCCCAGGTTCTCGTTTCTAGATCACCAAAGCAATGCCGCGAGCGTTACCACCAAAACTTGAAGCCAACCCTCAACCACGACCCTATCACGCCTGAGGAGGGCGCCCTGATCGAACAACTTGTGCATGAACTTGGAAAGCGCTGGGCCGAGATTGCTCGTCGTCTCAACGGACGAAGTGACAATGCTGTCAAGAATTGGTGGAACGGAAGCCAAAACAGACGGAGGAGGTCGGACCGTCGCCGTGCTGTTGTCCAGGGCCACGACGACTACTACTCTGCGAACCGACATGGACTTTCTATCTCGACGTCACCAGGCCTCCCCATGCCAGGAGCACAATTATCGCCCATTGCAGGCCCTATGATGCGTCACCCTGTGGGCTCATGGATTGATGCTCCTCTTCCTTCACCCTGTTCCTCCGATTCTGCCGAGTCCGAAACCGGATCCAACTACACCACATCGCCAGCCCACCAGCCCATCCATATCTACAGGCCTGTTGAGCTACCGCCTCTACGCAGTAACTTCCACCACCATGATCCTAGGCTCCCCAGCATCAACACCAGCAACCTTCCTTCCTACGGGGATAGACAACCCACAGACCGAGGCGAATACAAGCCAACATTGCCTCCATCATTCGCTCTCCCAGGACAAAGACAGTTGCCAACCGCACCGAACTCGCCTGTACAGCAGCAGTCCCAGTCCCAATCCCAGCCTCGAACACAATCTCAATCTCAACCTCGCTCGGGACAGGATTCTCGCATGCGTCTGCATTCTCTCATGGACTGAGTATTTAACTCAAACAGAACGGTCACGTTGTTGGCCGAGTTAGGTATAGAGGAAACACTGGCGGGAATAGAAGGCATTTGATTTTTATGAGGGAAAGATACCAGGAGTCTAGGGAATGTTTTCGGAGTTGGGTGCGAATATGGCCATGTCTTATGCACGCGTCCGTCACAACGTGAGTCTGGATGTGAAGAGTCAAAAGACCAAAGGCTTCAGCAATGATTTTAGTGCTTTTAATACAACCAAATACTATAATGATATGATTTCACTCTATAATTGTTTCTTACTATCTTGGTGACTGAGGTGTGTCGTAGAATAGTGGACGTTTCAGTCTGTGAGGCTCCTAGTACAAGGTACAACGGACGGCGTTTTTTGTTATCGAACCTGCTACCCGTTCAGATTCGACGGTGCAATCGGTGCATTGTCCAGAAGCATTAGCACCATAATTGTTTTAACGCCCAACCTATCAATCCAACTGAAATGCCTGACAGGTACCAGTAACAGATGGGATGGGGGCAAGTGACACTGGAATGTGGCAACGCTTTGGCACACATTTACAAGGCAGATGATGGCAGAATTTCTACTGAAACATGTAAAATAGAGTTAGGTTGGCAACTACAGTAGGTATTGTCCAACAAAAGCCCCAGCAACATGACTGGACGGCAGCACATTGTTGATGTTTGTTATCATATCCGGTCTGAAAGCCGCATCCGCATCCGCAGTGACAGTTACAGTACTCTATGGATGGATATTAGTACAGGGACTGACTGCGCTAGACCAAGAGAGACGGCACAGAGGATCTACGGTGATCTGTTCTGTGGGGGGGCTCAAAGGCTGCATTGTCGTGAGCTCTTTTTACTCCCTACGGATACCAAGATTCAAATGCAAAATCTCGATTTGGCCCCCCCTGGTCCACTGTCAATAATGGCTGGATGCATCTTTAAAGCCTAGCCAGGCTGGCCAGGCCAAGCTAAACTCGGCGCAACGCAACGCAACGCAACCCAGCATGACACAGCTCACCTCAGCTCAGTTCAGCTCTACTCTGCTTGAAGAAACGGAAGCTTTATTCCCCGTTGACTTGTACTTGGAACCCGTTGAGCCTTTTTCTGCTTACCTGTCACGAAATCGGAGAGGTTGCAAAGCAAACCAGACCACAGCATTCATAGCGCAATACCACCACCGTTTGGCTGGCGCCCGGGCGGCTCAGGCCCAATAGGGACCCCTTCCCACGGGGATGGCGCTTTGATTCTGTTTCTTATTCCTGATTACTGGTATCGATCCGTCGATCCACTAGTACCCATACCTGTCCTGTCCTATGTATGTATGTACAGTACTGGCTGACTGGGTAGGTTAGCTGGCTAACCTGCCATGCATGGCACGTACTTTACCTGATTCAAATCGTCAGGTCGACCAATGCTGATCGATGATTGATGGAGGCATCTGATTGCAGCAGACTAAAGAACCGGCTCGACGGTGTCCCGAATCAAGGGACCATGCTGGTCTAGGGAGTTATGGTTATACTAGTCCAGAGTTGGCAACACAGCATGGCCCAACCGGGAAGTATGAGCAAGACAAGGTAGCATCGTGTGCCGTGGGTGTGATTGTTTCTGTCAACGCAACGCTTTCTTCCTTTCTCGGTGCCCAAGGACACGGGTATTCTGGACAAAGGTGGAGGGGCATTGATCATGGGTATTGGTGGAGAGATCGGGGAGCCGCCAACAGCCCCGGGCCGTGTGCTGTAGTGAACAAGTGCACACGTCTTGACTTGACTTGACTTGTCTTGTCTTGTCCCGTCTTTCTTCTCCCTTTTTTCTACATGCCGTTATTTTATTCTCTTTATTGCCGGGACTTACGTAGTGATAGTCATTGCGGTCGTGGTGCTAAGGCGTAGTATATTATTCCCGCACGGTGGACTAGTGAAGCTGATTTGACAATCCCTCCTCTTACAGTACTGGTCTTCGGACTTTTTTTATTCTCCATCAGTCCAATGACCATGTTCGTTTCGACTCAGACATGGATTAATTTGTTTTGCTTCTTCAATGCAGCGCGCTCAAACCCCCTCTCCTCCTCCTCCTGCCTGACTCAAGTTCAAGGCAAGCCAAGACCTGGCCTGGTCAGGTCAATTCAGCCCAGTCAACAGAAGACAGGACAGACGACCTGGCAGGGCCAAGGCCAGGGGCAGGTCCACGCGGTCCACGCGACAATAACAACCGTGAGTTGAGCCTTGTTCGCAATCTTACCGTATCTTTATCCAGTCGCTCGCTGTATGTTCGCTGGAGACCCCCCCAGTCACCTGTCACGTCACCGCCCAGCCTAAATGGATAGTACTGCACATCACTGTGATTACCCACGCAGTCGGGTTGGATTAGGTTGGGGTCGCAAGCCTCACTTGAACAATACAACACAAGTGGGTTGATGAACGAACTTCCTGGAAAGGCACAGCAGACATGGATTTGAATCATGTTGACTGGGGAAAATACGGGTACAGTTCATTGAACGATCCACTACCCGTACAGATTCTTGAGTATCGAGGCCTCTCTTTATCGCAATCCAATCTGCGGACGGAGGTAATGTCGGATAGTCTTAGCTACTGCGTCCTTAGTCCTTACCATTACTCTGCGGCAGCTGATGTCGGTACTCGAATGTACAGTATGTAGGTAGGTTCTACGGACATACAGTAGGTGCCCACAAGGACGGGAGCCAATCTTGGTCTTGCTCGTTGCCATCGCCTTGGTGTCGATCCCGCACGCAGGCGACTAGAGCAAGGGTCGTGGCAGTGGCCGACATGCAAGTTCCGTAGCAAATTTTCCGGACCCTTGAACCAATCACTCGGAAGGGACTTGTCCCGACGATGCAAGAATCCATGTCTTGTCATATATGCGGATCTAACAGAACACGACACTACCTACTAATGTATAGGGGTTGATGCGATTGCCATGGGAGGGATCTCCTCCCAATCTCATCTCCCTCCTACTCCAGTATGACGTGCCTGCGGACAAGAGTCCGAATGGCTTCGGGGAGATCTTGGGTCGGCACAGAACAGCATCCTGGGTATCGGGGTGTCACACAATTATCTGGTGTTGTACTTTGACTCTGCCGGTGATGCAGCCTCCAAATGCTGTTTTGCCGCATCTTGGGCAGTGTACTGTAGTGCGACCAATGTTTCTATTTTTTGATCTAAACTGAGGTGGTAGGTAGGTGCTGGCTGGCTCCATGACCATGGTACAGTATGTATGAAACCTACCTCGTTCATCCATGGTAACGCAACGATCACAGTTGTTGTCAACCAACGTCGTTGCCGAACAGTAGCCCCAACGGTCACTAGAAGGGGCAAAACAAACCTACTACGCACCTATGTGGTAGGTGGTACTGTAGGTATTGTTGGACGGAAACCTAGCTGGCTGAACTGCACCCTTGCTCAGAATATACGATACACCATTGATTGATTGGATATGAGGAAAAGCTGACAGATCCTAGTAATTACCGAACATGCATACAACACACATCGATAACATGGACAAGGTCGTTATGATTCTAATTACCGTGGATGCCTTCCTTCTTCTACCTAATGAGAATATTGTTCGTGATGTTTTGGGCCAAGAGCCCCAGCCTCACGTCGGAGTCGCCAGTGCCGAAAATCAGAAGAAAAGAAAAAAAGAGGGAACCCAGTTTCATATAAAAAGCAACCCCGTCACAGGGTTTATTTTTGTACTGTACAGTAGTATCCGTAGGTTGGCAGCACACTTTACCAAGGACAGCAAATAAACTATGGGACCCTGCCTACCGTCTCAGGGGACCCTGCCCCGACCATTTGGGTGGGTGTACAGTAGATCCGCAGTGGACAGCAACAATTACAGCCGTATTACGGTACAGGGTAGTATTGGGTGAGTGTCACCGATGAGGCGGGCTGCCCGTTTAGCTGAAAGCTGGAGGCAGGGTTCTTGGCGGACAGCCGATGACATTCGGGGTGGCTCACATGAAACCAGGACGTTACATTCTGTCGATGACGATTACGAAACGCATAAGAACAAAAAAAAAAAAACTCCAAACCCAAAACTCAAGTCAAGGTCGGGAAAACATCCATGATCTACAGAAGCAAAGATATTCATGCCATAAAATGCATACCTGCAAAGGGTTACTAGTATATCGCTTGACGGGTAGGCATGAAAAACACTTGAATGTTACCTCACCTGTACATTAGTATCTCCATGAATGGAGGCATTTACCCTGAACGTAATCTATAATACGAAACGACCCAACTGTGTGACCTGTGGATGTGTGACCTGCAGCAATACCTACTACTCTACTGTGCCGGTATAATGCTTCATTTTCCACGACATGGCTCTTGTTACCGCCGTTACATCGTCGACCGAAGCATGCGTCTACTGTACTCTATAGCCCCTGGTACCTAGTATGTAGTAGCAGTCCCGGTCAACCAACGATAGCTGGGCCCTCTTAAAAGTGCATGCCTCACCAACATGGACTTTTCAAAATACCCTCACCCTCACCCTGGTTGGCAATTCAGATGGATTGCGATCTTCAACCGCCTAATTAAATGAGTTTATCTTAATCCATCGCATTTGCACACCCCTCCACTTGGTCCGCAAAAATCGCCAAAGATTCCTTTAGTCCATAAGGTTGGAGCAAATGAGTTCAATTTTCGGATCAGAATAGAGAGCTATACCCATCCCCCCCATCATCATCATCCATCATCGTGGTCGTCGTCGTGATTAGCTAGCAGACGATGTGTACCCGCAAGTTTCTAGATATCTGAGACAGACAGGGCTGGGCTGGGTATGTACGTATTGCCGGGATTTATAACGAACGGCAGTCTCAACGGTTTCTTTACGATTAGTGATCGCCAGGGGCCTACAGATTACCGCCTGCCAACAATACTTGATGCTCGGGCGGGCAGTGTGTCACGTCACGATACTGTACAGTAGCTACAGCAGTCAGTGAGTACTAAAGGTAAGGTAAGGTAAGGTAAGGTAAGGTAAGGTAAGGTAGGTGTTCTCTCTGCCCTGCCCGTGTTCATGAATGTTTCTGTGCTCGGGAGGAGCTTGGGCCATCTCCCGAAATTCTTCGGGCGCCCGTTGCGCTTCGGCCTTGGGGAGGGTCATGCTTTGGCAGTTCTCATTGGTTTGTATGACTCTGATCTGCCATTAAAGTGGACTATCGCCAATCATATTGCACCCTAGTTCCTTGTTCAGAATGATCTTCCTTGATTACCATTTGGGTCCTTGTCCTTGCCCATACCCATGTCCATGTCTATGCTCCCCTGTCAAGCTGATGCTTTCTTCCTTCCCTTCCCTCCCCTTCCTTCCCTGGTGCTTCCACCGTTCTGGCTCCTGTCACTGAGACATGCACGCTTTGGCACTCTGCTGTCGCAGCGGAGTGGCTTTGCTGTAGATGGACGATCAGACCGTTGCCGATCGGGCCCATTGTTTCCATATTATCCAGACAAGTGTCAAAGCAAGGGTTCGGCTTCTGGCACAAACCACCACCCACTGCCATTGCACTGAGTAAGGTATCACCACCGTACGGTATGGTACGGTATATAGTACAGCACTTGTTGGTTCTGGCTCTATGTACCTACAGTAGCTGGAACTATTCACTTGGTCGGCCTCACCAATGACACGGTTCGCCGTTTGCGCGACTCAGAGTGTCGCCATCCGTCCCCCAACGACCTTGAAATTAACTTTTCTTCCCCTTGACGCTTCGAGCTTCATCAGAAACGGTTGAGGCTATCGTCGTTCTATCGACACCTCGACCGCTGCTTGCGGCTTGGGGCGTGCTGCTATTCACTGACCCGACATCGAGTCAGCCACAGATGGATGCTCATCAATGGCCCATGATGCCAAATATCTTGGCTCGATTCGGAGCAAGGATCATGAATCCGGCTAAGAGGCCCACTACCGCTCCCGCTCACCGTTGGCTAGATTGACTCCCCCCTCCTCTTCCACCAAGATGTACTTCGTTTTAGCGGATCAGAGATGACTCTTGCTGCTGGGAGGCCCCTGGCCCTGACCCTGACCATGATACAGCACTGAGCTTGAGCCTGACCTGGCGCTGGCGCTGGCGCTGACGCTCGTTCAAGAGTCAAGAGTCAAAACTGGACCCCTCTCTGAGATTTGTCTGCGTTGGTGTTCCGTTCCTTGTCCCGCTGCCCCGACTTTTTGCTCTCTACCCGCCCACTGCCAACCCTCCATCTCGGCCACTGCCACTGCCGCTGGGGCTGTACTTTACTGAACTGTATGTACAGTAACAACAAGGATCGTTGCGTTGCAAAGGTCTCAACCCGGATCGTGGGCAGGCTCCATTGCACCTCATCTCATCTCCTGGATACAACGAAAAAGAAAATACTGCATGATGCATGCATACATACGTACACAGATCCTTTCGAGTATGTACGATCCTTCGCACATTTTGCTCCGAAGTTGCGACGATTACATCTGTGCCATCGCCCGTTACTGCAATGGCGACATCGTAACCTTAATACTACTGTGGCTCTTTGGGTGCGTCATGGCGATCATTCTGTGCGATAGATAGGCCGTCTACGATCTCCCCGCTGCCTATCAATGGTGGACGATCGTACACAATAGAATGTGTGCTGGCTAGAACGTCGCATTAAGCTGCATGCAAAAGCCTTCATTGCCTAGTACTCTACGTGTTCAAAAAAATCATTACACATAGTATTTGACTCTCATTCCATTATTTTTCAATTGTTCTTAGGTCTTTCCTGCTTTTGGTGTTGATGATGGCACGATGGTGGATCGACTTTATCAGAAGGTGGGCAATTAAGCAAAGTAGAAACTCTATTTGACAGAATACAAGTGATGCAATGCTCTAGATCAACCACCTCCCTATTTCTATTTCTCCCCGATACACGTGGAAATATGCTGCCGTGGTGGGGGATCGTTCGTTAGTCACATCCATAGCACGGTGTCATCTCCTACAATGGCGTTCTGATAAACTACTACTGCTCTATTTCCAAGATTAGTAGTATATCGTGTTAGTGTTTCTGACCTGATTCCTCTCGAATTGTGAGGCTAATAGGTAAGGTAAATACCTGTCGGCTGTTTGCATAGGTGACAAATGCTTCAGTTGGCTTTACGACTAGAAGCGTCCAGATTAGCCTACAAAGGTACGACCAGGGATAGCCGCTCGAGGGCGCTGTAAGTTTCGATCCCGCGCTCTGGCCTCTCCATGATGAATTGCCTGTTCCGTTGTTTGCTGTCGCTACAAGATAGGCTTGGTGTTGTGCTAGCAATTAAATAGTACGGGTAGACTACGTGCCGTGTTGCAAACCCGGTCCTCCGTGTCGGGTATCCAAAAGAGAGCGGGAACCAACAATGCGGCCTAAAGGTCTTGCAGAGAGAGGAGAGGTAAGCGCCTCGAAAGGAGGACGGCAGGAGGAAACAGCGAAAGAAATAATCGTCCAATTGAAACAGAGCAAACAAAACAAAGAGATACGTACGTAAAACCTACACAGTTTGTTGGAGTCTTGACGGTTGAACTGATGGTTTCTCTCTATCCGACTTTCTAACCTAGAACAGAGAGGGGTGCCCGAAACGTTTTCTTGAACTGGAGGGACGGGCTGGGCTGGGCTGGGTTGGTGCAAGACTCAACGACGGCGGCAGGGCGAATGTCAGAAGTCGTAGGTGGCCTTCAGCAGCCAGTCAACAGAGACTGTAGGGAGATCAGACCCAAGGATCTGGGTTCAGAGCTCTCGC